>JAUTDX010004223.1:0-27167 GCA_030844895.1 Ambrosia x helenae | reverse complement strand
TTAAGTCATATCTCGGAAAACCTAAGTGTAAACATAAGTAACTACCATTTACTTCTATCAATTGCTAATTTGTAATTTAGAGTACAATCAAGATGTTTAAGAGGAAGAATGAAGTATAACCAACGGAATGTTCTTTACTCGAACTTTAGGACACATATGCATAACTCATAAACATAGTTATAAAGGAATGGGCAAGAGACATGTGACTAGAATGGATGGAATGAGTAAATGAGGGTGTGTGGTGAATTAAGCCGCCGATATCCTCCTCGTGACTATTGCCACTCTCATTATTTCCTTCTTTAAAACTTTTTATTTCATTGACATTGACTGTGTGTTGCTTAGGATTCTAGGTTTGAGGTAATTGGGTGTGTGATATCCGTAATAAGTGGAATCCTTCATGATTACAAATGGAGATTATTATTATTACATATACATAAAGTATAAAACAGTCTATGATTATAATATAAATCATTGAAACATGCACATGATCTAATGGAAATAAATATCGTAAAAGTATGATTATCTAGAATCACTTTCACCGCACTACAATATGTATTCACATTACTCGATGAGTGTCTACCTATGAATATACATATGACAATAACAAATGCCATACAAAAAGAAAGAAAATAAGTAAAACAATTAGTCTATATGTGTTACAGATGAAACAACTAAGAATATATGTAATTTTATTTGGGTAGTTTTAACTTTCTTATTGAATTTCTCCTTAAAAAAACATGTTATGAAACTTTAGCCCGACTGAAGCAAACACCTAGATGTATACGGTTTGAACGAATCAACTCACTCAAATCGGTTCTTTTTGTTACATTTTGAAAGAAACGCTACTTGGTAAAACTTCGCCTCTCATTTGAGTCGAACCGGCGCCACCGTATTTACTCTTGACTTGGATGCCGCTGAAAATAATGAAGAGAGTGGGAATCGATATTGGGTCACAAAGAACACCAAGTCTTTTCTCAACCACTCCACTATCTCATTGGCGAGTGGCGCATACAATAATACTGAGAAAAATGAAAATCAAACATGAATCACAAAAAAACAACGCTACTAGATTGACTAAGATTTCGGTCTATTTTTATTCTTACTTTTATTACTTTTTTAAATTCGGCCTGTTGGATTGTGAACCACCCAAATACCGAAGTAATTTCACAAAATCGAGGGTGGCAAAAATGTCTTTTAAATGGACTAGTGATAAATTTGCTGTTTGGTTTAGTGATAAATACACATCTTTTAAAAAGTTAAAGACAAAATTACACTTTTAATATATTTTAATTTAATTAATTTAATAGACATATTTACCATTTAACCAAGGAAAAAAAATAGACAATTATAACAGTGTTTTAATAAAAAATGAAATCATGTTGCTAAAAATCAAGACATGTAATATATTTAAAGTGACGTATGTTTAAAGTTCGTTTGGTTACGTCTTTTGGGACTTGTACATATGTAGCCTGCACATCAACTGGCAATATAATTTTTTAACCACATATTCTGTCACTAGTAGTGTACCGCGCGATGCGGCGAGGAACACATCTACTTTTACGGGTATGCATGATTCGGTTCAATTCAGTTATTAGCCTCAACCAAAACCAAAGTCAACGGTAAATAATCTTATTTAACCGATTGGTTAATTGGTTCAGTTTATTTGATTAGATTGTCGTTTTCCAGTCTGGTCAAAGAGCCTCAATTTTAAAAATTCGTTTTAGGCCCCTAAAATGGTCGAGTCGGCCCTGGTAAATCACATAATACATCAACTTTTTAAAACTAAAAAAAATATTAGCATTACTACTCAAATTAAAGAGAATAAAATTCTCGTTTTTATGATAAACGTTTTTTTTTAAATTAACGTATAAAAAATTATGGTGATTTAAAATCGTGAGGGTAGTTTCCTTAAAACAAGGAAACATGTACCTATTATTTTTCGTCTAATTTGGTTATTATTTAAACCTATCATATCATTTTTATATAAAAAAAGTACACCAATACTATACTCAAATTAAAAAGAATAAAATGTCCGTTTATATGGTGTAATAATATTAAGAAAATATTCACGCACGAAAAAGTTATGGACGTTTAAAAATCATGGGGGGTAGTTGGTTAAATTAAGGGTGCAAAAGTGTAATTAGTATTTAAATAAACAAAAGTTGAGAAAAGATGGAGGGCACATTTGTATGTATTTTTTTAAAAACATGTTTGCCTTAAAAAGTAGTTAATATCTCATTGTATTTTATACTCTAATCAATATACTTGTAAAACTTGAATTTTAAGAGATCATAGGAAATGTATTATAATAAAGTTTAGATGATTTCAGTTCGTTTTCATTTTTTTTTCTTTGTTTTTGTTTCGTTTATTGCTTAACCCTAACATATAATTTTTTAAAAATTAAAAAACTATAGCAATATTATACTCAAATTAAAGAGAATAAAATGCTCTTTTATACGGTGTAATAATATTAAGAAAATACTATCATCTGAAAAAGTTATGAACGTTTAAAAATCGTGGGAGTAGTTGGTTGAAATAAAGGTGCAAAAGTGTAATTACTATTTAATAAACAGAAATTGAGTAAAAGTTGATGAGGCAAATATGTAAGTATTGTATAAAATTATAATATAGTATAGACAGGTAAGGGAGAAACTGTAACTAATAAGGGGTATATGTGCAAGTTATGTTTGAAAAGACATAAATACTCTTAAAAAGTAGTTACTACATGCATTATGTGTTGTACTTTAAGCATTTATAGTTGTATTACTTAAAAATTAAAAGGTTCTTGTGAAATTCTTTATAAGATAGTATAGATATAACTAGACAATGTGGTTTCCTCACCCTTTGTGGTGGTGTGAAGTTTCGAAGTAATAATATATATATGTTTATATAAAAATAATAATTAATTTTATATTAAATTTATTTGTTTAATGATGTTAAGACTATTCGGTGTGCCCCCCTTTCCCCCAACTCCCCCAAATGCCACGTCAGCGCCACGTCATTTCCCCCTTCTCCTCCCCAAAAGTTTGGAAATGGTATTCCCCTTCTTCCCCCTTCTTTTTTATTATTAAAGTTTGATTTAAAAAAAAAAAAATAGCCAATCAAATCATCCGGTGTGCCCGGTGCTTTTTCCCCTTCTTCCCCGGAAATTTTAGGGGGGGGGGGGGTGTTTCCCCCATCTCCCCGAAGCCAAGTCAGCTCCCCGGATCAACTCCCCGAGGGCACACCACTTAGTCTAATAATCTACAAGTCATATTTGTCTTCTAATTTGATTTTATTCATGCCAATTTTAGCTATCAAGATTCTATGTCACCCCGTCAAATTTAGTACCATCATGTGGGTTTCTAATTTGCAAACGCGTTAATATCTTTATGAACCACTGATGCTCGATCGGTTACCCTTGTTAAAATGTGATCCTAATTCATGCATGCATGGCACGTGATCGTTCAAGTTGATTAGTCAGAGTCTTAGTCTAGTGTACGTTGGAGTTTTGAATTCAAAATAATGGCTGTTAGCCAGGTTGTTAGTTGTTGAGAGTCTTCAGGGAGATCCACCTTTTCAGGGTGAGACTCACCTATTTAAGTCGTAGTCAGTCTTTGTGTTTGATTTACTCTTAATCCTTTTCATTCACTGAATAATACGATCAATCTGTGCCGACTATTATCTTTTGTTATTTCCTTTTTCTATAAGCTCTTGCCAACACGTGGTATCAGAGCCTCGTTACCATGTCTGATACATCAAATCACAACCCTGTTAACCCCATACCAGTATTCAAAAGGCGAAGGCTATGAACACTGGAGTGTACGAATGAGAACTATCCTAAGATCTAGAGAACTATGGGAGATAGTTGATCTTGGGATGACTGACCATGGTGATGATCTGACAAAAGCAAGACTTGAAAGAAAGAATGATGCTAGAGCCATGGCAGTAATCCAGCAAGGTGTACATGATCAGTTGTTCTCAAGAATTGCTAATGCAAACACGTCTCAAGAAGCATGGGATATACTGAAGATGGAGTTCCAAGGGGACTCACAAGTCCAAGCAGTTAAACTTCAAGGGCTGAGGAGAGACTTTGAGAACCTGTCTATGAAGGAAAGTGAAGCTGTTGGTGAATATTTTTCCAGGGTTATGGCAATTGTGGGACAGCAAAGAGCCTATGGTGAGGAAGTTCCTGATCAGAAAATAGTTGAGAAGATACTACGTAGTTTAACCTCTAGGTTTGACTATGTAGTACCTTCCATTGAAGTTGCATATGATTTAACAAGATTGTCTCCTGAGAAGCTGATGGGAGTGTTGCAGTCCCAGGAAGAGAGGATAAATGGGAGATCTGGGGATTTTGGGTCAAAGGCTAATGACAAGTCCGATGAGCAGGCTCTACAGGTGTTCCAACCAACTAGACGAAGTGGAACAGAAGGAAATCAGTTGAGTAGAGGCCGTGGGAAAGGTTACTCAAGAGGAAGAGGTAGAGGAAGGTCTTATGACAGGAATAGGGGACCTCAATGCTACCAATGTAACCGGTTTGGACATGTAAAACGAGAATGCTGGTATAATGATGATCAACAAGCAAATGTTGCTGAGAATGGTGATGATGAAGAAGCTGTGTCAGAAGAAGTACCACATTTGTTCATGGCATGCATTACTCAGCATGCATTGATGAGTTCAGATGAAGAACAGTCCACTACCAACGTGTGGTTCATTGATTCAGGAAGTTCAAATCACATGACTGGGGTACGTGCCATATTTACTTCATTAAACACTTCTTTTAAACTGTCAGTTAAAATGGAAACAAGAAACAAATTAAAGTTGAAGGAAGAGGGACAGTAAAAATTAAAATGAGTGATGGAAGTATGGCTTTATTAGAAGATGTATACTATGCTCCAGAGTTGGAGTACAACTTATTAAGTGTAGGGCAACTCATGAGGAAGGGATATGCCCTTGTATTTGATGATGGAGCATGCTCAATTGTTCACAAGAGATCAGGTTCAGAACTCATGAAAGTACAGTTGGCTCAAAACAACATGTTTCCCCTGGATGCTTCAAAAGTAAAGGCTGGAAGTCCCAAAAGTGATGAAGATACTAAGCTATGGCACCACAGGTATGGGCACCTAAATGTTCAAGCTTTACAACAACTTTATAGAAAGCAAATGTGCAGGGTTTGCCTGTCATGAAGGACATTGGAGTGTGTGAAGGCTGTGCTATGGGAAAGCAACATAAAGTGACATTTCAAAGCAGTACTAGAAGAGCCACTCAACCACTTGAGGTGGTCCATTCTGATGTATGTGGTCCCATGCCTGTTCCAAGCCTTGGTGGAAGTAGGTACTTTCTATTGTTTATTGATGATTATACACGTATGACTTGGGTGTATTTCATTAAAAGAAAATCAGAAGTGTTTTCACAATTCAAGATCTTTAAAGCCTTAGTTGAAAAACAATCTGGTAAAATGATAAAGGTGTTGAGATCTGACAGGGGTGGGGAATATTGCTCTAATGAGTTTAATAAGTTTTGTGAACAGCATGGAATCAAAAGACAGTTGACAGCACCTTTCACACCTGAGCAAAATGGTGTAAGTGAAAGGAAAAATAGAACTATTGTGGAGATGGCTCAGTGTATGTTACAGGCAAAGCACATGCCTGCCTACTTCTGGGCAGAAGGAGTATCCACTGCTGTCCATCTTTCCAATATTGCCCCTACAAAGCCTAATGAAAACAAGACCCCATGGCAGATGTGGAGTGGTGAAGTTCTGATGTGGAAGAGTTAAGGGTATTTGGAAGCCTTGTGTATGGTTTGAATCCATCACAGTTGAGAAAGAAGTTCATTGACTCAAATGCTCAAAAATGTATTCTTATTGGGTACTCAACCCCAACCAAAGGATACAGATTATATAACCCTGTCACCAAGCAGATAATTACTAGAAGGCATGCAAAGCCTGATGAAGAAGGAGAATGGGACTGGAGCCAGTCAAAAACTGATGAAAACAAGTATCTCTGGGAAATAGATTTTGTTGATCTCTTGTTTGAATCAACAAGTGATCAGACTAATGCTAACACTAATCATGAGCCTAGTAATCTTGATGTGCAGGGTTCAAGCTCAGCTCAGCAAGCCAGTGACTCCCCTATGCAAAGTGAGGGAGGGTTCTCATCATATGCAATCATCTTCAACTGAGTCTGATACTCCTGTAAAGGTCAGACAGTTGAGTGATGTGTATGCAGAAACAACTCCTATTCAAGATTACACAGCTTGCCAGTTTGCTCTAAATGTGCTGATCCAACCTGTTTTGAAGAAGCTGTAGTTGATGATCATTGGAAGCAAGCCATGGATGAGGAAATACAAGCTATTGTCAAAAACAATACATGGCAACTTACAGACTTACCTAAAGACAAAAATCTGGTAAGTTTGAAGTGGCTATTCAAAACAAAGCTTGGTCCAAAGGGTGAAGTAATAAAGTACAAGGCCAGATTAGTTGCAAGGGGTTATTCTCAAAAGAAAGGAGTAGATTTTCAAGAAACCTTCTCTCCTGTTGCAAGATTTGAAACTATAAGGACAGTTATAGCAGCTGCTGCTCAGTTGGGGTGGAGCATTTATCAATTGGATGTCAAGTCTGCTTTTTTGAATGGTGATTTGGAAGAAGAGATATATGTTCAGCAGCCTGAAGGATATGAGGTGCAAGGTGAAGAACACAAGGTGTACAGGTTGATTAAAGCTCTTTATGGACTCAAGCAGTCACCAAGAGCTTGGTATGCCAGGATCGACTCATATCTCACCAATCATAATTACATCAGAAGCTACAGTGAGCCCACTCTATATGTGAAGAAGACAAGCAAAGGTGATATGATCTTTGTATGCATTTATGTAGATGATATCATATATGCTAGTTCAAAGATTGAAATGATAACTGAGTTTAAAGAAGGGATGATGAAGGAGTTTGAGATGTCTGATCTTGGACATCTCAAATATTTTCTGGGCTTAGAAGTGACTCAAACAGACAAGGGTGTGTTTGTATGTCAATCCAAATATGCCCTTGATCTGTTAAGAAGGTTTGGTATGCTTGGATGCTCAATAGAAGACAGTCCTATGAATGCAAATGAAAAATATCAGATGGAAGATGGAACAGGAAAGGCTGATGAAAGAATGTTCAGAAGTTTGATTGGTGGGCTAATGTACTTGGCAAACTCCAGGCCTGATATTGTATTTGCTGTCAATATGTTATCAAGGTTTATGCAAAGGCCTTCTAAGATGCATTTTGGAGCTGCAAAGAGAGTTCTAAGGTATGTATCAGGCACATTGTCGTATGGAATTTGGTATGAAAGAGGTGTGAAGATTAAGTTGTGTGGCTATAGTGATAGTGACTGGGCAAGTAGTCTAGATGACAGGAAAAAGTGTTTCAGCATATGTATTCTCTTTGGGGAGTGGTGTTATTGCCTGGACATCTAAGAAGCAGCATACAGTGGCTTTGTCAAGCACTGAAGCTGAGTACATAGCTGCCACAGGTGCTACTTGCCAAGGCATCTGGCTTAGAAGAATTTTAGAAGATTTGGGCCTTGTTCAGCATGATCCGACTGTGATATGGTGTGACAACAGGTCAGCCATAGACTTATCCAAGAATCCTGTTGTTGATGGCAGATCAAAACATATAGAGCTCAAGCATCACTTTATTCGAGATATGGTGACACAAAGACAGGTTGTTCTCAATTATTGTTGCACAGATGAACAAGTTGCAGACACTTTAACCAAGGCACTAGCAAAGGCAAAGTTCGAGTTCTTCAGAGACAAGATGAAGGTTATGGAATTAGGATCAAGGGAGGGTGTTAAAATGTGATCCTAATTCATGCATGCATGGCACGTGATCGTTCAAGTTGATTAGTCAGAGTCTTAGTCTAGTGTACGTTGGAGTTTTGAATTCAAAATAATGGCTGTTAGCCAGGTTGTTAGTTGTTGAGAGTCTTCAGGGAGATCCACCTTTTCAGGGTGAGACTCACCTATTTAAGTCGTAGTCAGTCTTTGTGTTTGATGTACTCTTAATCCTTTTCATTCACTGAATAATACGATCAATCTGTGCCGACTATTATCTTTTGTTATTTCCTTTTTCTATAAGCTCTTGCCAACAACCCTAACCAATTACCTAGTATCGGTTGTCAGTTACTACCGCTAATCAGTGTCCTTACAAAATGGGGGTGTTTAGCGCCCCATAGCGCTGTGGATTTTGGTGTTGGGGGCGCGAATGGAGGCAAAATGGTGGGTTTGGTGCCCCACTACGGGTGGCCTAACGTTATGAGATGGAATTTTTTAGTTATTTGATAATAAGATATTTCTCCCTAAGCATACGTATACATTTTACACGTGTTTTGTACTTCCCTTATGCATCACATACATTTAGCAACTTTTATGATAAAATAATCTTCTTAGGTTTTTCGAAAAATAAAACTATTTGATGTTTTTTTTTAATCGTAAAAAAAAAGACAGTAAAAGCGTATTTAAATAGTACATTGTTGTTCTTTAATCAAAACTTTTTTATTGGAAGAGAAGAATAAATGTGTAATAATTTTGATGATGATAAGTGAAAAAATAAGCAGCAGCAGGAAGAAAGCGAGAGGAGCAAAAGAAAGACAAAAACTAAAGAGAGAGAAAAAGTGGATTGGCGTGATTGTAATTTACTTTTGCCTTTCAAACGAATCTTTGAAAATCCCTTTCAGAAACGGTGGAAATTATATGTGAATTATTATTATACTTATACTAGTATTAAAATTATATATAAATAATCTTTCTTACATCGTTCTAATTATTGTTTTTGGTACAAACCCATACGTAACCTGCTTCATATTTATACTAATTATTTATAATCCATGTGTTACATGAATTTCATCATGCATGCAATTAGAAAAGATACATATACACTTGAAATAATTACCGTACTCCTATCATTTTATCTACATAATCATGACGTCATTATATATTTCATAATGGTACTGTATATTTTATTCTAAATAATACAACCAAATTAGTGATTAACTTTCAAGGTTGATTGCCAATGACCCAACTCAGTTGAAGTGAGGTGGGAAGGTTTACTTTCTACGAGAATTTTTGTCCGAGTGTGGTTAAGGGTTCGACTCCCGACTAAAACAGGACCGGTTAAGACAATACATGAGGCTGGGGTCACAGGTGAGCAATTAGCCGTTAAAAAAAAAAAAAAAACTTTCAAGGTTGATTAATTTCATAAACTTATAGCCAACTTAATGAGACCGTATATCAAATCCATATTCAAATAATAAAATTTAAGGCATAGGGAAATATATTGTTGAAAAATTAAATATTCTTTAATGTTAAAAAAAGTAATAAAATTAATTAAGAATAAGAAGGAGAGGAGGGTTATGGAGAAGTAAAGTATCCAACGGGAAAAAAGCGAGTGTTCTGGTGAGATTTTATTAAATAATTTAATAATAATAAATAAGTATTAAATTAACCAAAAAGAGATAAATTTAATTCAAGTGTGTCTCAACTCTCAACACTCAAACGTTCACAATCCGTATATATATAAAACAAAAAGAAAAAAAGAAAAAAAAGAAGTATCGGTAACGTAAACGCCTTCATGCTCACATTAAACACTCACCTTTCACTGTTTTTGCTAACATGAGCAGTGTGTGCTTCTCACCACCATAATAATCTGTCATGAATCCACCAACAGAACAACCACCACAACCGGTGCATCAGCCACCACGCTCCTCCTTCAGCTGCGACCGTCACCCCGACGAAAACTTCACCGGTTTCTGTCCTTCATGTCTCTGCGAACGTCTCACTACTCTCGACCAATCAGCCAACGCCGCCGCTGCTCCGTCGTCCTCCCGCCGTAACTCCACCTCCGCCGCCATTAAATCCATTTTCAACAAAAACACATTCTTACCGGAGCTTCGACGGACCAAATCCTTCTCTGCTGCTAAGAACGACGGATTAGGTATCTCCATTTACGAGCCTCAACGCAAATCATGTGACGTCAGAACACGTAACACTCTCTCCTCACTATTTTCCATCCACGACGAGAATAATATTAATAATAGTAGTAATAATAATAATATCAATAATAATAATATTATTATCAATAATAATAATATTATCAAACCGAGGCTCTCGTATTCTCAACAAACCAACGGCGTCGTTTTAGAAACGAACAGAGAAGACGAGGAAGAAGAAGAGGAAGAAGAGGAGGATGAAATTCACAATATTGTTGAAGAAATTAGGGTTTTAGAGAAGAATAACAATATTGTTGAAGAAGATATTATTATACCAGAAGGAAAACAAGGATCCGTACAAGTATCAGATGAGTTAAAGCCAATGAAGGAACATATAGTTGACCAAACACAGTCAAAGAAGCCTTCACGGTCAAACTTTTGGTCAGCAGCATCTGTGTTGACCAAAAAATGGCATAAATGGAGGAGAAAACAGAAGGAGAGGGTAACAGGAACTAACGGCGTTATCTTATCGTCAACATTGCCAGTAGAGAAGCCAATTTCACGTCAGTACCGTGAAACACAGTCCGAAATAGCGGATTACGGGTTCGGGCGAAGATCGTGTGATACGGACCCTAGGTTTTCGTTGGATGTGGGTCGGGTTTCGTTTGATGACCCGAGGTATTCGTTTGATGAGCCTAGGGCTTCATGGGATGGGTATTTGATTGGTAGGACTTTCCCTAGGCTGCCTCCAATGGTTGAGGATGCCCCTGTTGTACATGTGCCTCGTTGCGATTCGCAGATCCCCGTTGAAGAGGTTCGGGTTGTTGGTTCGGATGATAGCGTCCCGGGTGGGTCGGTTCAGACCCGGGAGTATTATCTGGATTCTAGTTCTAAGAGGAGGAAAAGCCTTGATAGGTCGAATTCGATTAGGCGAATGGCTGCTTCTGTTGTTGCTGAGTTAGATGAAACAAAGGTTAACATAAGCAACATAAGTAGTAACATAGGTAGTAACATAAGCAATGTGGTTTCAAACACTAAAGTGTCGCCTGCTACAATGGATTACAATGGCGTCTTTGTTGATCCGCCTAGGGTATCGAATTCGAATTCGTCGTTAAGGGATGATAGTTCCGAGACATTTGAATTAGGTTTAAAAGATAGGGATAATGTGATGCCAATTAGTGGGGAGAAGAAAGAGGCTAAGAAGGGGCGAAAATGGCGATGGAAGCTATGGGGGTTTATTAATCGCCGGAGTAAAGATGACGATGAAGATCGGTGCAGCACTGTAAGCGGTGTTGGAAGATCTTATTCCGAATCGTGGCAAGATTGTAATAATGAGGTGAATAATGGGGTTAGCAGGAAAGTGTTTAGAAGCAATAGTAGTGTGAGCTGGAGAAGTGCTTCATTGAGGAAATCAAACCCTAGTAATATGAATGGTAAATTGGTTGGAAATGATCAAGGGTTTGGAAATGGGAAGAGCAGGAGGACAGGGGATGAGTTTGTGCTTGAACGGAACCGAAGTGCAAGATACTCGCCGAATCATATTGATAACGGGCTCTTACGGTTCTATCTAGCGCCATTGAGTGGTAGTCGAAGATCAGGGATTGGGATTTCGACGGGGAAAAACAGAGCGACGAGTAACACGCATTCGATTGCTAGAAGCATGCTTGGGCTCTACTGAAACCTAAACAGGTTAATCTTTTCTTGCATTTCATTGTGTAATAAAAACTCATGCTTTGTGTTGTAATGTTATCTTGAAATTGGTTGGTTGGTTGGTTAATTAAATTGGGTTTTAAAGTTTTCAATCTTAATATATGTTGTTATGTTATGCACATTGTTGTGTTCATCATCATTCTCTGCACATTCCTTGATGCATTTTATAAAATGGCAGTGAATAAAAACACAATAATTGTTCACTTATAGGATTGATTATAAACGTTACATGATTGTCACATATTTCTAAATGTAATGTAACACAATATAAGATGATATGATTAAAGAATGATGATTTTATTTTTTAAAAAATGAAATGTAGAGTGTAAAAGCACAATGATGAAAAAACACTGTTGATCTTGATCTTGATCACGATAAAGTCAAAAAGTGAGAGTGAAAACACACAAAGAAAAAGAAAAAGGTAAAGTAAAAAGAAAAGAGGCACAAAACCCTATGAATTGTTGAGCTGCTTTGCCTTTGTTACCGACTGTCATGCTCCATTTTTGTCTTATGATTCAAGCTCCATTATTCCTACAAAGTGTTTAATTTTTTCTTCTTTCTTTTCAGTAGGTAAATCCATTTCTTGAAAATTGTTATGAATCTTATTCTATTTACTTCTTTTGATATTTTTGATTAATGATGTGCTAAATTAATGGATGAGTATTGGTCAAGGAGTTGGATTGTGGTAAGTTCGCAAAATAGAGCCTCTATTTGGATCAATCACATAAGAGTACAAGACTCATGCATTCTGGGTTAACTAATAAGTGTAAAAATTACCGGGTTAACTAATAAGTGTAAAAATTACCATCACGTAGAGTGAGGCTTAACTACACCCCCCCCCCCCCCTCACAAAGGCTCCATCTCTTTTCTCTCTCACGTCCGCCATGGGTTTGGCGATGGTGCACATAGCCACCTCATGTATGTTGACACCTGCGTGTTGGTGTTTCCCTCCCACTTTTGCTGACAAGGCAATGGGTTGACCCATGGCGATGGTGAACATAGCCGGCTTATGTTGACACCTGCGTATTGGTGTTTCCCTCCCACTTTTGCTGACAAGGCAATGGGTTAACGAGCGCAACATACATGGTTGACACCTCATGTTGACACCTGCGTATTGGTCTAAGAATCATATTTATTGTTGTTTCATCGACAACGCATATTTTCATAGAAAGATCAACATACAAAATCGTATTCTTGCCAAGGGGTTGTCACTCATGAACCCTTTTTTAAGAAATAAGAACACTGAAACTGCCCTTGAAGGATATGTCGTCATCACCGTCTTGGTCATACACGCCACCTTTGCAGCTAGCGTCGCATTGAAATGTCCACCATCGCCACTGGTGTTGCTGCGTCCACCAACATTTTCTTTACTATTCACTGTAGCATTGTAAACGAAGCCAACAAACACGGACATATAAACAAAACAAACATATTTTCTTGAATGTGTTTGTTCAGAAAACGTTGGTGTTCATTTAAGTTAGTCCGTTGATACTCAAAACGGAAGGTTCACAAACACAAGCGATCACAAATGGACATAAATGAATATAAGCGAACATAGATGAACAAACATAAACCAACACGGATTAAAAGCGCACATGAATATCCAAACTAAAGTCTAAAGTAACAAATCTTTACATTGATCATTTCAAAGATAAACAAATATATGCAACTCAAAACTGATTTCAAACAAATATTAGTAAAAATTAAACTTGAATAAATATTTAAACAAAACCGTTCACGAAGATAATGGTACACACAAAACATTTGTCCGTATTCATTTGTTAGATTTACAAACAACAATATGTTTCCATATCCGTTTGTTTATTAAATGAACAAACTTTCAGCCAAACAGTTCACTACAATTGTTCATTAAACATTTAGCTTGGTTAGAAAGCCTAATACTCTGCCTCAAAACAAATACTTGTTACCAAGGCCCAATGGGCTTTTTAGGACTAGTCCAGTTGATGTTATAATATTTTTCATTGGGGAAACAGTTTCAATCTTAGCCTCCATTCCCGAGTTTACTTGAGAAGGGAAAAGAAATGATACATAACCATTCTTCCGTTTCCTTCCAAATCAGAAGGAAAACTAAACTAAAGGATTTGGCCTACTTTTCCTTCAATTTCCTTTCTTAAGTGAAACTCGGGAGCACAACATGTTTTGTTTTCCTTTCTTTTCCTTCCTCGGGAACACAGCGTTAAGTAGAGGTGTGCAAAATACCCGAACCCGAACCCAAAAAAATACTCGAACCTGGGTATTTTAAAACCCGGTTATTTAATACCCGAACCCGACCCTACCCGTAGGGTATTTTAAAACCCGGTTATTTAATACCCGAACCCGACCCTACCCGATTATTTAATACCCGAACCCTACCCTACCCGTAGGGTATTTTCGCAAACTAATGTATTAAAATTAAAATTTTACTACAAAAAACACAAATATATATAAAACATTTATGTTTTATTTATAAAATCTTATACCAATTTCTATTTTAAGTTATAAGTGTAGCATAAAATACCTAACCAATTTAATTTATAACATAAAACATATTGTAAAAAAACAATATATAGTATAACCAACCCACCCGAGTTGACCCGAACCCATTTAGACTAAACCTAAACCCGCTAATTTCGTATTAGGTTCGGGTCGTGTCGGAAATTCACACGCTTACTTGAAAAATAGGTATCTAGTACCCGAAACCGGGTATTGAAAACCGAACCCGAACTGAACCTGGTATATAGCACAAAAATACCCTACCCGAACCCGACCCGATTATTTCGTAATACCCGATTATACACTACCCGTTCATACCCGAACCCGGGTACATAACCGAACCCGGGTATTCAAAAAACCCGGTTTTGTACACCTCTAGCGTTAAGGTTTGGATATCTCTTATCACTTAAATGGGCCGAACCATGCGAAATATTGGGCTATCTAAACAACTCCCAAAACTAGGATAAAGATAAAGTCCTTTTTCCAAATAAATAAATGTCATATATCCAAACCAACTTATAGTTTTCAATCCATAAGGTACAACCAAGTAAGCCTACAACATCTGGGAAATAAACAGCCAACAAAACAAGATAATGCACTAGTGATAAGAGGTTCAAAAAGCATCCTCTGTTTCCCTAACCAAACAGAAACAGAACATCACCATGATTGTATTGAAAACCATACAAACAACTTTCACTACCACAAAACATGAATTCTTTCAAAAAATTGATTTATTCACCATCAAGAATTACCAAAAAAGGTTCTTCATCTGTAAATCAAAAGATTCTGATGCAAATGCTCCTTCATCAGATTCATCCCCTGAAGGTGATGCCAGAAGACAAGAAATTTTAGCTAAAATTGCAATGCTTCAAGCCCAGAAGGTTCGTCTCACCGATTACTTAGATGAACGATCCGAATACTTGACCAAGTTTGCAGAAGAAGCCAATGTTGAGTTTGACCAAGTTGGCGAAAACGCTCTCAAAGAACTTGAAGAAGCCAGTGCACGGGTTTGTTCCATCTTTTAATATCCTACCACTCTTTAATTCATGTAAGGTGGGCGGAGCGGGCGGATAAGGTAATGGGTCAAAATTGCATTTTTAGCATTGAAACATAGTACTGAGAGATAACAGGCCAGTCGAGTTGAGTTGTGTTACACCCAAGCACTTTTTGCCCAACTTTTTTTAGTTTTTGCGACCCACTAAGAAGTAAATTAGTCGAAACTGGAACCTCGCTGCACCATGGATCCTGTGCAAAACAAAACCGAGCAAACCTTACATACACAATTTTGAATTTAGTTTTGCTTTAGGGCAGCAAATACTTCTAGTTTATGATTTGATTATATATCATATATAATTCACAGATAATGGGAAACATAGAAAGTCAAATGCAAGCCTTCGAAGAATCTTCAGAATCAAGCAAGCAAGAAATAGAAGAGAATCAAAGGAAAATAGATGAGTTTGAAACTCGGTTCGAGAATGAAATAAACGAAGGTTTGTTCTTCAAGAATTTGGGTCAGTCAAAGCCCGTACCCGTTGACAAATCAATAGCAAAAGCAGCAGCCCAAAGAGTCACAGAGGTGACCAAACAAACAGCAGGAACAGAAACTAGGAGAAACATTTACCTTGCATTGATTGGGCTGGTTTCCATCTCTTTGATTGATTCCTTGATATCTTCATCTTTTGATTGGAGAAAAGGTGTGATTCTCGGTTTAATTTTGGTCGGTTTGGTTACACAGTTGACCTACGAGCAGAAGGTGTTAGGTGAAGCACAAAGTAAAGAAACTGAGAAAAGTGAGGATAACAAAGAGTGAAGTGAATTTTTAATTATAGTTGTATGTTTTTAACAGCTATAAAACTATAAATATGAAATATCGCATGGTGAATAACCCAAAGTATGATCTCTAGCTCTTTGGACTGATATGTCATGCTACATTTTTGCATCATTATAGTTTTGATGATATATTGAGAATCACCAAAAATGTCACTTGAACAAAATGATGCTAATATAATAAGTTACAGAAAACATGATTTGGTGGAATAAAAAATATAAAATTTAGGACAGGTAGAGTCAGGTTATGTTTTATTTTAAACAGGTAAAAGAGAAACTAGTCAAAACAAAAGAGTAGAAAATCGACCAAAGTGTATTTTTTTAGGCATACAAGCTAATAAATTGGTTTTATTACAAAAAAAGACTATAATTTCAATAATTATCGGGTCAACATGATCCGATAAGTTACAACTTACCAAGGCCGTTTGTTTTGTCACCTCTACCGAGTATGGTATGAGAGATAACCCAAAGTATGAACTTGCTACTTCGGAGTATACATCATACAACTTGACTTTGGCATCAGTATACGTCATTGGCATCATCTTTCTGACCAACAACCTGCTAGACTAGATGCTTAATTCTGTTTTTCTATTAACTTATAAAATCTTTTAATCTCGATAAGCAATCAGATAGAACTAAGTTAACACTTTATGAAAATCAAACACAGTACTTAAAGAGACCCCTCTTAATATCCCATTGATGAGGATGAATTTGTTGGTCCGTTCAGGCAAAGTGATAAAAAAGAGAACAAATCAGGAAATTGTGCTTTCCAACTACAAATTTAACCTAATACAATTTGTTTGTATTGAACATAGCTTCGAAATAATGCAATATATAAACACCATTTAACAACAATATTACCTTTTATATGGACAGAAGGACTAAGATCAAACCAAGTTCATCTGCTTTGTAGCATATCATCTGGACAATAATCTTTAAGCAAAACGATCAAAATGTCACTAATAATGTCAAAAAGGATTTATATATACAAGAAAGCTGATACAAGCAAATTAGTTGACTCAATTCAGGAACTTACTTCATGTCCAAACTCCAAAGTAAGTCTACAAAGATTTCTTTAACACCATTTATGTATCATATCAAGGATCAACCATGCTGAAGATTGACAGAATGACTTTATGAGCACTAAAATAAAGAAAAGAAAAACACAAACCACAAATAAGTTAAAACACTAAATTTGTAATGAAAATTATGAAACAGAGATGATAAAGAAACTTACTTTAAACATATTTGATATCAACATTACGCATCATCGGCTTTGAATGCAAAACTGCCCTCACAAGGATATTCCAAGTAATTGCGGTTGGCATAATCTCTCTAGCAACAGCATCATTTAAATAATAAGTAGCCTCAGGTATCTTTTTACAAGTACATAACCCTTTAAGAGCAATATTATAGGATATGATATCAGGATGAAACCCACTTTTTAAAATTCGACCCCATATCATTGATGCATTAAGACAATCTCTAACTTTGTAAAAGCCCTCCATTAAGGTGTTGAGCGTAACAAGATTCGGCACACATTTGTTTTCACCCATCTTTAAATACAACGCTAGTGCATATTCGATATTTCCTACAGAACAAAGCCCGTGGATTATAGTATTGTACATAATCACATCGTGTTTGAAACCGTTATCAACAACCTGGTCCCACAATTTGAGAGCCAAGTCCACCTTCTTGTCTTGACATAAACCACGCATTAACAAGCTATTAGTGATCATATCTGGCTTTAGTCGCTTTCAAGCATTTCTCTCACAAGAATATAAGCTTCATCAAATCTATGTGATTTGCATAATCCATCGATTAAAGTATTGTAAGTAACAATAGTTGGCGAACAACCCATTGTCGCCATTTTATCCATCAGGTTGACAGCATCCTCAATTTTGCGAGCTTTAATAAACCCTTTGATTATCGTATTACATACATTTGTGTTTGGATTATATCCATTCTTAACCATGTGATCTAGCATACTAACGGCATCGCTCAACCTTCCAACATTACAAAATCCATTGATCATTGACGAAAACGCATAAACATCAAGATTGCTACTTTCTTCTTCGGCCTCTTTTAAAACAGAAAAAGCCTTGTCTATGTACCCGTTTTGGCATAATCCGTGGATCAAAATACCATAAGTAGTCGAATTTACAAAAGAACTGTTATCGTTCAATTGCTGCCACAAAGAAATCGCCTTTTCCACATTCCTATTTTCAAACAATCCTTTAATCAAAATATTGAAACTAACAACATCCCTGCAATCTTTCTTCTCCATTAAATCCCACAAATCAAGGCATTCGTTGATCATTCCAGCACGACAATACCCTTAAGCAAAGCATTATATATCGCAACATCAGGAGACACCTTTTTCGCAATCATTTCCTTAAAGACTGTCATACCACCTTCAACATTACCCGACTCACAAAACAAATTGATAACCATACTATACGTAAACAAATCCATTTCCCGTTCGTTTTCTCTCATCCGATACCAAATGTTCAAACTCTCTTCATACTTCCCAAACTTACAAAAACCAGCAATCATAACATTATACGTACCCACATCCGGATAAACCGAAGAACACCTCACCAACCTCTCCCACACCTCACTCCCTTTAACAAAATCCCCCATCTTAAAAAACCCATCAATCAAAACATTATAACACATCACATCCGGCGTAACACCTCTCTCAAACATTTCATCAAACACCTTACATGCACAACTCATCTCACCATCTTTCACCAAACCATTAATCAAAGTCCCATAACTAACCACATCTGGACACAACCCTTTACCAAACATCCAATCCAACATCTCCTTAGCCTTCCCAAACTCCTTCCTTTTACACAAAATCTTAATCAAGATATTATAACTTTCCAAATTAGGAACCACACCCATCTTCCTAAAGTTCTTAAAAAACAAATGGGCACGATTATATTGACTAGACTCGCCCAATGCATTAAGCAAAGTGTTGTAACTTCTTATCCCAGGCTCACACCCAAAGATTTCTTTCATTCTTTGAAAAAGGTTTAAAGCATGATCAAGCATTGAGTTATTGGAATATGTTTTTAAAAAAATTAAAGGGATGTCTTCTGGGCAGATACATTTGTGGGTTTGGATTGAGTTAAGAATATGGGTGAGCTGAGGAAGGAGTTTAGGGTGATGGGAGATACGGTGAAGGATGTGGTGGAAGACGGCAGGGGTAGGGGTGTAATTAGGGTGGTTTAGGGCGGTGTGGAAGAGTTTAAGAGCAGAAAGTGGATCTTTTTCGGATTTAAGGAGTTTAGTAAGTGTTTTGGGAGATGGGGTTTGGATAATTCGGCCATTGGAGGTAGGGGAAGAAAGTCTTGCTCATTGTGTTCGTTGTTTGAATGTGTATGAAAAGACTAGGGTTAGTGTTCAAAAGGAAGTGTGATTATTGATGAATTTTTATTAACTAGTAAGTAACCCGCGCGATACGGCGGGAAAAATTTTTTTACAGCATGATACTTTTTTTCTATTAGTTTACTAATCCTCTATGGTGATCTACTCACTAAAGATTCTTACCCATTTACACCATTGACGTACATGGTTTACATGTATTTCGTACATACATGCTAGAAACATCTATTTACATATATTGCCATAAAGTTTATACCTCCAACCAAAGACCATTACGGTGTTTTAATTAGAGAAAGCACTTGTAAGTTGCATCTTCATTCCCATATAAATTAGGGTGTTAACGGTTTGACTTAAAACCATGAAACCACCTAAAACTTAACAGGTACGGCTCTGCAGTCAATTTTTATTTTACTTTCAGATGGTCGATTTCAAAATGTAACGAACGGTTTGATTTACAGTTTATACTAAAAAAACTCCAGCCATATGACCAGGCTGGGTCGTAAAATTGTGATACTAAAAAAATCCATGTTTTTTTAGTTGAATGACTACAACCTTTGCGAGTCTTACTTGGCCTACCGGCTGCATTATATATTAAGTTCGTGTTCACGAACTAAATTTTATAGTCGAATCTTTTTAAGTAATTTCATTATGCAAGCATATTAAACCACAAAAATGGCTATACTAACTACTAAGGTTAATGTACAAATATATTAGGAAGTCAAAGTGCTCGTGAACACAAGCTATTCCATCCGTATTTTGACCTCCGTGATTTTGTTATTCTTTTTCGTCGATGACAATGGTGACAGAAAGACTTGCGCAAACAAAGCATGCTCGACCTTGTTGACTCTTTCTTCGTCGCTTGTAGTATTCTCTATATCTTATCTAGTATTCTCTATATCTTATCTAGAAAAATAAATTTCACACCTTTAGCAATAATCCTCTTATGGGCTAACATAGACCCACACTTCGCAGCATGAAAGCGCATAATTAACCTTTTAATAGGTCATTTGTTTACATATGAAGTTAACAAAAAAAAATTAAAAGGTCCGGCTTAGATTCAAAGTCACTACTACATGGTTTGAGTTGCCTTAATAATACAAAAGATTATGGGCATTTAAGGGTGATTAAAAAGTTGATAGCTTGATAGGCAGTTCCAAGAAATCCAAGAACCCCAATAATCTTTTTTTTCCACTGTCCATAAATAATGGTCCATTTTCAAAACTGGAAAGTTATATAATTAACTAAATAGCATTTTTAAACATGACAATTGGCAAATATGTAATAAAAAATATAGTTAGTTTCATTTAATGATGGCAAAGGTTAGTTGTCCCTTATCGAAGGTTGACTCTTGTTCATAATCCCTTTAGTATTTGTGACTTCGTTATTCATAAGCCCATATGAGTAGCGAAACCGCCAGCCTTGATGGTCTAACCTCTCCTCTATTGAGTCTTCCTAACCATATGGCTCTCAATTATTATGTCCACAAATCCTCGTATCCACACGTCGAACTAATTCATAATAGTAAGTGTACGTATATTTGGGAATGCATTGTAAATTTATACTTTTATATGTAGTTATTGTCCTCCTCATATATTAGATAGATCCATACAAATTTTGAAAATGAAAGGAATTTTATTGATTCTCAAAGTCAGAAAATAAGAACATATGACATCTTACCATGGTGGTGCATAGCGGAACATAGCGGAAAATGTCACTAATATTCTTAGAAGTTGAGATACATTTGTATGTTGCAGGGCATAAAGCTAAAGCAGGAGCATGCTCTTAGATTCCTATAAGTGATTAGAGATCATACTGACATCGGTAAACATGAGCTTTAAATTCATCAGCAACAACAACAAAAAATTCACATGACCTATCTGGTGCTAGGTATGTAATTATCAAAATTTTACTAAAATAATAAGCTAGTCTAAAACATTAATCAAGTATCATCAGAAACAAAATTACCTAAAACTCAGTTAACCTTAGCTTTGGCTCGCTTGGCTTTAACACGAACTGTAGAACAAACAAGACAATAAAAAAAAATGTGGAATGGTGTCAAATCAAACTCAACCTTAACTTTTCTCTGCTTGGTGTACCGAATCTGGTACAAGCTGCATATTGTAGTGCTCAGTGTTCACATATTCTACAAAGCCCACACAACATACATATTAGCACTGTGTTAGCTAATAAAATGGTAATGCAATACTTAAGTGCTGCTAAATCATAAGCTCTAAACTGATAGACAAAGAAACATAAAATGGATAATAGATTATAAATTTGAATCAAAACCTTGTCAGCCTTTCTGCATCAACCTTCTTTCTTATGTTTTATCCCACAAATGTGCCTCATATACTCCAGTCCATCTATGCCTATAGAATTCAGAAACAAACACCAAATGTGTTCATTAAACCTGCTACAACCACAAATCTTTAAATCCCCAATTAAAAAAAATGCAAATTGTAACACTGGAATTGTAATGCACAAATTCAAACGTACGTAAATTCGAAATCGTAGCTAAACTTTAAGAACGTCTCTAGTGCCTCACGCGCCGTGTGCTTGAGGCACGCTTTTTTAAACAATAGTGGACACAACAACGTTTTTCTATTTGTCTAAATTGTATTGGTATTTTAAATCAGTTAACATATCGGAGTTTCAACCCCAAACACCCTCTAGCTATTATACAGAACATAAATATTATTAAAGTATACCTTCCACTATATTTCAGTATCTTTCTACCTATATCCTCTTAAACAACATGTATACGAAGATCAAACAAAACCGAGTTACCTTTCCAAGTCATGGTCATACAACACCGAGTTGTCATCGCTTGTATGATATAAGGGCGATCCAAGTCAACGAGGGGAGGCTGGGGGATTTCTTTCAAACATCATACAACCTGCAACAACAAAAGTGTATAGTTAGAAACAAATATATACAAATCTACTGGAACGAAATTTACTGGAATGCCAAATTAGTAATCCACACAAATTTGACCACCAAATCTTTCATGAGACTTGAGTAGAAAAACCTGAATATGTTAACAGGCCCACTAAATTCAAATGACTTCGCAACTTGTGTCTTGGTAGCAGATTTAGATGACGTGTCAAACGAACAAGTGATGGCAACAACTTCATTTTCCCCAACTCTTCCCCACTTTCCACAAAGAAAAATTGCCATCATCTAATAAATCCTGCATCCCAATTCATCTGAATATCAAGAAGCTACACATTCTAAATAAAAATGCCAAATAAAACAAAACTAATGAAAAAAGGAAGAAAAGTATGTTTATTTTTTTAAGATACAACTTAGAGTTAATCTACTTGCGATTAAATTTGTTTCATATAAAAGATCTCGACCACTTGTCGTTAGCCTGAACTCAAACACGATTAGATAGAAAAACATAATGAAAACTAATAAAATGATAAATGCATACCAAGAATCTTCTACCAGCAACTTGGATGACAAGAATAGTTGACTCAGATCAATCAGGAAGAAGTTCACATTTAATGCCTAGCGGCGCAGCTTGTTGCCCGCTTACCCACTATATAAATGTAACTTGTTTTGTCTAGGAATTTGAAATGAATGGTCTGACTAAAAAAATGCCTAGCTGATCGTTTCCTAGAACCCATCCTCCTTTATCATGACTCGTGTTTTGGCATAAGCTCAACCATATTATTTTTTAATTCACAATAAAAAGTTACATCCAAATTTTCACATAGCTAACTGTAACACCCCGAAATCTTGTTTCGCCTAAATACGCCATTAAGCGTAATTGATAAAGTATCAAAAGCGAATTTAACGGTGGATGATTTAGTCGACGGATAAAAACGAGGCTAAAACTCAATACACGAGACCAACCTAGATCATGATGTTATCTAATAATCATGGGAATTGGAACTTGAGGGACCATAGTGGCCAAAATGATAAAGTTGGTTTTTATTAATAAAAATAAAACACACACAATGTGTGTGTGTTCGTTTGATCTTCAGGAGATCCCAAGAAGGGCTCCAACCCTAACTCATCTACCAAGCACAAATATGCTCAAATCAAGGGGGATTTCTTGATGCATGATAAAATTCTTGTTTATCTAGTGTTCTACACATCACAAGGTATCTTTAGACCCCTTTAATTTCATCTAAAACACTTATATATGGAAGATGGTAAATTAGGGTTCACATTAAAAACGTAAATTCTTAGCTTCTATGGATTTCTATGTGATAATAGACATCGAGGAAGCTATAAAACGTGATGAATTGTTATATGATGTTGATTCATATGAATTTGTGAATTCTCACTATGTATAAGTAGTGGGTTTTTACCCTAAACATGAATTACCCTACTATGTGGTAAATCTTGCAACTCTATGTTATTTGCATCATGTATGTATGCTAATTGGTGAATTGATCATGTGCAAATGGTTAGCTAAGCCATGGTGGAATCTAGAAAGTCTTGAACACCTAGAATTAACATGATGAAATTAGTGCATATAAGGTGTTTGATGAAATGCTTGAATGAGAAAATAAATGTGTAAAACATGTATGAACATGAAAACTAGAAATGTAATGTTGAGCTTGAGGAAAAATGAATACATGATGCCACGGATTATGAAAGAAATCCATATTATGTGTTCTAATAAAAACAAGGTTTGACATGTTCCTAAGTTAGGTACAAGGACTAGGAGCAAACGGGTCAAACGGATGCAAGCTCAATGCGTACGGAAGCAAAACGTATATGAGGTAAGTAATACTTACACTACTAGTCTACAAATACAATTCTTGTATTGATATAATTGTTTAAACTTTAAAGTGGGACAAAGGTATGACCTCAAGGGGTAAAACCTATTAATCGGGTGATTTATGCGAATTTATGTCAAATCCAAATTCATAGTCATAAATGAGTCATATAGTTTTGATCAAATGACGGAAATCATCATTGGGTTAACCAATAAATCCATGTGGTAAACAAGAGTCTAAACTCAGGTTTTGGATAAAAATCACATGAATAAGGAAGTTATGTAATCATGAGTCTTAACGGGTAGAATGGGTGATTCCCTCACCACTCGAACCCGACATTAAAGTCCGATTATCAAAGCTTTAAGAAACTTGTGGATAACGGTCAAATGGTAAGGGCATTACCATTGAGTCCCAAGAGACTAATGCGGTCAATCTAGAGTGTATGCAGGAGGACACTTGGAAATTTGGGCACTTGTTGCCTAAGTAATCCATATGGGCGCAAGGTATGGGTCAACGCCACCCGTAAGTCCGTAGCTAATTAAACGCCTTTGGGCGAAGCAACATGGGTACTAAAACTACCCATATGAATTGCGGGTGCAAGCCAAGTAAGTTATTTCCATAACTATTTCCAATGCGCGCTAATGCGCTTAGAATTTACTAAATAAGAGAAAACATGAGAAAAGGTGAAAATCTAAGTCCGGAAGGACTTAGAGGTTTGTAAACAAGTCAATGAGTCAAAATAAACGAGTTGAATCAAAAGTGTCGCCATGGATGGCTAAATTTAAGGATTTGGCTATAAAAGGGCATTTTGGGAATTTAAAGATTTACTAAAGATTAAATCTAAGAACCAAGTCATAATGACACAAAACGGACAATGCTTTTAGTTAAACATGTGTCCAATGAGATGACAATATTATTTCTATGCCTTTGGTGTGATTAAGAAGTGTCTTGTAGAGTCCAAGGCCTTAACGAGTCGATTTGGGCAAAAATCGACATAAACATTTAAAACCAAGAACCGGGCCATAAGGACATAAACCGGGCGATGTTTTTAGTTAAACAACTGTCAAATGAGTCAACAATATGATTGTTATGGCTTTTGAACGGTCAAATAAGGCTTTGTATAATCCATGGCCTTAACGGGTCGAATTGGGTAAAATCAACATAAGCATTGAATAACCGAAAAGGTGTATTTGATTATGAGAAATGGTATCTTATAAGCATGATAATATGGTATCAATGAGTCCCCAAGTGTTCCCCGAATGGCTTTGAACATAAGTAAAAGAGATGCCAAAAGTGGGGAAAAACAAGAAGAAACAATGAGTTTTCAGCCAGTGGCCAACGTAAGCTACGTTGGCAGCGTAGCTTACGTCAGGCCCTCTTAGGAAATTTGTCCAGTGTCGAGCGTAGCTTACGCCAGGACCTCTCGCAAAATTTGTCCAGTGGCCAGCGTAGCTTACGCTGGCAGCGTAGCTTACGCCAGGCCCTCTCGGGAAATTTTATCCAATGACCAACGTAGCTTACGCTGGAAGCGTAGCTTACGGCGGAATGTAATCCCAAAATATTTGCTTTGTATTCCAAGCTCGTTCGTTCCGTTTTGACGCGTATCAACGTGTTAACTATTTAAAATGTGTTATTATCAACACAACTAACCATTATCTATGTAATGGTGCTAGGTATACCTTCGATGGAAATCCCGGAGCAAGGATCGAGTCGCGATAAGAACCGAACACACACCCAAACACTCATCAAGCTTCCGCATTAGAATTCAAGGAACTCTCGATAAAACGCAAAATCTTAGTATATGTTTTAACTATTAAAATGTATAAATTTTTGGAATCGAATATGTATTTGATCACAACGGTTTATGTTTTCTCATAATTTTAAAAGTTTTAATCGGGAGTGGTTTTACGTAAGGTCAAAACCCGTATGATTAGGCGTTGATCGCGTGATTACGGGTTAGGGTCTTACACTAACACATAAATTCCACATTCCACATATTCAAAACACCTTTATTAGATTAGTTTAATCAACATTTTCCCAAAGATCTAAAACTTAGATTTCCATCATATCAAAAACCTCAATTTAGACAATTTATTACCAATAAAAAAATAATCAAGTTAACTTAATCCAGAATCAAAGATTATTAAAACCAAATCTTTTTCATGCATCATTATCGTGTTTTGCTCCCACCAGTTAACTCCTTGATTTATCCATTAAACAATTGCCATGTTTACTTTTTCCTTTGTTTTTATATCCTCCATTGTAAACCAATGCAAACAGATCAATGCACGAAAAGTACCAATCTTGATACCATTGATTTGAATAAAACATGAACAAAACTAATTTCATCACCAGTAGATTAAGATAATTTTATAAGAAATTTGCATTTATAGTTTCTGGAACATCATGGACCATGAAAACCAATTAATTGATGATGTGATAGTGGGCTAAAAATGTTTGTGAACCAAAATTCATTTTCAGATTTAAACCAAATTTAGGGTTTTCAAAATGAAGTTCATAAACTAAACCAAAAATCAAGAATGTATGTTTGGAGTTTCATACCAATTGAAGATACAACCTAAAAACGTTTGTGAACCAAATGAGATTTTAAGGGTGGAGGTTGTGCGACTCTTTGATTATTTCTATCTTTGCAACAATGGAGAATTCAAAATTTGAAAGTGCTCGAGAGGATTTAGGAATGCAGAGAAGTTAGTGTTTATAGAAACTAACTAAAAGATATATTTGAGACCTTGATCCTCTCCACCTATTTCGGGTTTATTTAACCTCCTCTTGGCTTTGCTTCTACAAGCAATTTTTTTAGTATAAGTTTTTAGAAACTAACTAAAAGACATATTTGCCCTTAAAATATCTTTATCATGTGCATTAAGTGTTGTACCTTAAGCAATTATATTTGTATTACTTAAGTTTTAAGAAGTCCCTGCCTCATGCATTATAATATAGTATAGATTATTATTATTTAAGATATGAATTATGAAGATTAAAACATTGAATCAAAACAAGTTCACAAATGTTGTTTTGGTTGTTAACTTTGTCATACCTCGGTTAAGCG
>JAUTDX010004222.1:0-40859 GCA_030844895.1 Ambrosia x helenae | reverse complement strand
TTACTAGCTTCCTCATGTTCATTTAAATTCCATAAATGACTAAAAAAAGCAAACTCGGAATCGTTGGAGATTCTCGTCCAAAGTGTTTCTCAACGAATCATGAATTTGTGAGCTTGAACCATATTTTGATTGATAAAAAAGCATACATGCCGTTAAGATGATGTTAAATTTATTTTTCAAACCTTGGCTAAAACATGGGTCTTCGGCACAATTTAAACCCAACTCGTCCGCAATTTTATCAATCATAGAATTAACGCCCCTTATGTTATAGCAAGGGTTTAAGGCGGCGGCACAACAAAAAACGGTGGTATCTCTTTAAAATATTTTTTAAGTTTTTCTTTCATTTGTGTTACCATATGAATACGGATGCCCATACACACTTATCTTGCTTAGTTTAGATGTCATTAAAAATATTTTGTGAATTGCTAAAGGACTTGTGGGATAATAAACACCGGATAAAGCGGTTGTCGACGTTTTAAAAACTTGTAGCATATCGGCTATACGCTCAATAGTTTCCCAACCCTTGCATGGTAAGGGTTAACCTTACCACGATTCGACAAGATTTCATGAAAAGCCATTAAAGTTTCTTTTTGTGAAATCGCCTTTTACAACATGATACATGTAGAACTCATCTTGTTGGGCAATCCCAATTCGGACCCAACACGGTTTTTTTCGCATCCTTACAAAACTTTATATATTTAGTATGTCTTTGGACGTTGCTAAAAAAATATCACGAATCCTTCTAAAACCCTCCTTTGTGTGACTCAACAACTTTTAAACCGTCTTGAACCGCCAAGTTTATGATGTGTGCAACACATCGACTATGAAAAAATGCACCTTCACAAATCGGGTTATATTTTAATTTTAATTGGTGTTATTGCAACGTTATTGTTGGAGCGTTATCAAAAGATATAGAAAATATTTTTTCCTCCAATTTATAAGTTCTAATAACGTTGTCAATAACATTAAAAATATTTTGACCCGTGTGTGGATAATCGAAAAGTTGAAACGCAATCGTTACGTTTCATCATTTGCCATGTATCGGGTTGAACCAAAGTGCGGTGACACAAATGTAAGAGTCGGGTACACCATGGAGGTGTCGACCACACATCGCTAGTAAGGTTTACCCGGTTTGTAAAATTTCAAAAAAGAAATTGTTTTCATTTTTAGCTTTTTTCCACATTTTTAAACAATCCCTTCTAAGAGTTGCACGACTACATGAGTGTATCGTGGTTGGAGAGTTCTTTGCACAAGGCGAGTATACCTTTGATTGTCGAAGTGGTTGAATGGAAGGCTTTCTTGAATGACAAAACATGCCATTTCCTCACGAACCGCATCAAGGGAGTAGCGAAGATCTCTCCTTCACTTGTCATTGCCGGTTGATCATTCGAAGCTTGTGCTTTCAAAACCTTGCAAAATGGCTTTCGACGTGCTTTTGCAAGACGAGTTGCTTCCGGTTTGTAGAAACCTTTACAATATTTGCAACGAGCCTTTTTTTCACCCGAAGCCATTTCACACATATCGTAGTGTTGCCAAATTTCTCGATTTCGCTTGGTAGGAAGAACCCGAACCACCACATCGCTACTTGAAGCACCAATGTGAGTCGAATCTTGTTGGCTAGAGGAAGCCATTGGAAAGTTTCTTTTTTTTTTGGTAAAACTTAATGGTTTTTTATGATTTTGGAGAGTATTAAGAGTGTATTAGAGTTGTGTAATCAACCCAAAACATCATAGGGTATTTATAGGAAGGATTTGGCCAAAAAAAACCAAAAAAAACGGTCAAAAATTGCCCCCAACGGTCATATGACCGTTCTGTGCTGCTGCTGGATTTTTGCAACGGTAAAAACCGGTTAAACGGTTAAACCGGTTTTTTTAACCTCTTAAAAAACGGTTTTCTGATAACCCGGTTTTAAAACCGGTTTTTTGTTTGCTCGGGTTTTTAACGGTTTTTTTAAAAACCGGTTTTTTAAAAACTGATTTTCCTGGATATAAAACCTGGTTAGGAACGGAGTATCGGGCCGGGTTTAAAACCGGTTCTTAAAAAACCGGTTTTTAAAAAACCGGTTCGGTTTTTTTTTCCGGTTAAAAAAAAAACCGGTTTTTTTGTACACCTCTAATTCCACGGGTGAAACAGGGTTGAGTACACTTGGGCAAACGGGTCTTTACGGGTTATATACAAAGAAATTCTACTTCACGGGTTAAGACTTTTTGCTGAGCAGTGAGTACAGAGTCTATTTCTTTTCTCTAGGGTTCATCATCTATTCATCTCCTTCAACAACATATTCTTTTGATTATATAGCTGTTTGGAAGCATCATCTGTTTAGTCCATCATCAATTCTTCGTCTTCTTCTGATTTCTAGGGTTCTTCCAGATTTCTAGGGTTCATATTACAGCTCAGAAGGTAACTTTATTGTAACAATTGTCTTCCACATATTGCTTTATATGAAATTATTAATTTTATTATTGATGTTGTTTGTAAACAACCTATGCTCAAAAACACTTTTGAGTTTATTTGTTGTTGATGTTGGTGCGTCATTGATATCAGTTGTATGCTTCAGTTGTAATACTAGTAAAGGGTCATGTTTGTTTGATGCACATAAGTGCTTGATAAAATGCATAAACAAAAATATTCTTCTAAACACTATATTTTTGCTTGTTTAGTTAGGGATTAAGATCATATGTGCAATTTTGGTTTTGTTATCAGTTTATAGATGTAATTCGATGGGACTTGCATAAAGATTTATGGGACATTGGTTATACTAGTATAGTTCGTATATTGAATATATACTATGAAGAGAAACATGTGTGTTGATTAGTCAAATTTTTGTATTATTTTTTCATTTCACTAGCTAAATGTATATTAGGTGAACTCATTAAAGCACATATTTAGCATGGTGTAGAAGTCAAGTAGTTTCTTACGTGTAGACCATCATGTTCTCTACTAATGGAAAATCTATGTTCACTAAACGTGTAATGATTTCTTTATTTTGACAGTGCAATTGTAGTTGAAAGTAATGTCAAACAACACAGAATTTGGACAACATCATATAGATGGGCAATTTGAGGATGAAGCTAGTTCATATAGTTCGAGTAAATAACGTCACTACTACAAAATAGGCCTTTCTTGACATACTTTTCTTGACATACAGGCATTTAATGACATAAAAAAGTGTATGTCATAAAAAATGTGTCATCTTTGATAAAAACCAATAAACTCTTGACGTTTTTCTTTGCGTGTCAACAATTTCCGTCATAAATTTAAAAAACATGACACTAAAGAAAGTTGCGTGTCATAATTTTATGTCACCAAAATCTCAAATCCTCCCGCACCTTCCCACTCCCTCTCTCCTGACATCTAACTTCAAAACAAAAAAACAGTATGTTCAAACCCTAACCCATTCTTCGATCAAACAAAGCATCAATCTTCGATCAAACAATCAGATCCTACCAACTCGTAACTCCCCATTGTTCAAACCCTAATCGTCAAGATCAAACCTTTCGTTTTATACAAAACAATCAGATCCCCACACTTAATCGTCAGGTTAGTGATTGTTTTTTGACTTATTGTTCATCTTTTGAGAATTTGCTCTTGTTTTTTACTTCTACTTTATTTCCAGTTGTGCTACACTAATTGTTACACTTTTATTTCGTTTTACACTTTGATGTTTCCGTTCCATTTTTTGACATGAGTTTCTCTAAAATAAGTCGAATTAAGTTGTCTTCTACTGTGCAATATAAGAGTCATCAACCAAATTATACTTTGATAGGAAAAAAAAACTTTAAAGTTACTGTTATTAAGTTGGGTTATCTTGTTGATGAATTTTAGGTGTTTTTGCTTTTTGTTATTCTTTTCACAATTATTTCCGTTAGATTGTTTATTTTAATTTTGAAGTTTTTGTTGTTAACTGGGATGAAATTGAACTGAAATAAATTAGAGATTGTGTTTATCGTCAAATTTTGGGCGAGTAAATTTATATGGTCTTATGTCCTAAACTCCTAATCATTTGAATTTTCTGTAGAAATTGTAGATAAACTTGTAAATGTGTATCTGTTAGGTAGTGAATGTTCCAAACGAACATAAATAAACGATTATAGACGTAGAGAAAGAACGTGTTTGTGTTTGTTAGTCGATTACTTAAGGCCTGGTTATACAATTTATACTTGAGGCATTGAATCGCAATTTGATGATTGGTACAGTTGTAATATCGAGCATTAATCAAATAACTTCTTTCATGTTTGCTGGTGCAGATAAGAAATGTTAACACACAACAACAATTGGGTGATCTTCCATCATTTGTTGCTTGTATTATTGATAAGGTCCCTTTGTTTAGCAAGCTTCATGAGGCAGCAGACATATCATTACTTCATTAGACCAGCTTAAGGTAACTTTTATCTATAAAATGATACATGAAGTTTGTATATGCATGGGCAAATAAACTTTCGGCAAAAACTATTCTGTTACAAGTCATAGAGAATGACCGGCGTCCCTGCTGTGACTTAATCATAACTAGTTATCAAGAAAAGACATAATATGTCCCGTTGTATCTTTCTAAATTAGAAAAGATAACTATTGGAACATAAAGAGCTATTAAAGGCCAACTTAGATCGTATCTACCTGTTTATTATCTTGAGAAAATAGGTTAAATTAGTTCTTACAAGTTAAGTGACCTTTATAAGTAATTTGAAATAGTGTTTCTTTATGGACCATAACTGGAAAGTAGAGTTGGTGGTTTTGAATAATTTCGGTTTTGGTCATTTTCTATCTCAACAGTAACAGGTCAAAATGGGTAAAACAAAAGTAAACTAGTTTAGAAGGGATGGGCCGGGAAGGCCAAAAGTTGCTCAAAGTTATTTTCAGTGCGTGAAACCTCCTAAACTGTTCTATTTAAATCAAATTTTTGCTGAAATATAGATTTTTTGTCATTGTATTTGACACTAATAATTTATTTATTAAGAAAAATAACTTGGCCATAAATTTTTGACCTGCTACCGAACCAGTGGCGGATCTAGAAATTAATTTCAATAGTAACGTTTTTCATTTTTTTCATTTTAGTAGTAACGTTTTCCAATTTCGTAAAAAAAAAAAACAAATTTTCCACTACGCGCACGAATTTGAGGGGTTGCGGGCGCGGTGCCTAGCTTTATGCTAGGTTCGCCCCTGTACCGAACCCTCCAATTTTGCCACCTCCACTGCTAAGCCAAGGAATGTATATTTAGCCTTTCTATTTCCATATTTTCTAAGTAATTAAGATATTTTCTATTACTTTGAACTTTGATACAGGTTAATGAATACCCCGTAGGTGTGGGTTTATCCCCACATATAGATACCCATTCAGCATTTGAGGGCTCAATTTACAGCCTTTCATTATTAGGATCTTGCATTATGGAGTTTAGAGCATCTGTTGGTGATAGAGATACTAATAGGTCCTCATATTTTTTAGGATTTCATCTTAGAGTGCTGCAAGACTTCTCATAATAACATGATCTGTTTGTTTTAGTCATGAGGCACAATAGCGATGTATATTTACCAACTCTACTTTGCAATCAGTTACATTTGACTTAGTACATGCGATTAAGATGGGTCAAATAACCAGCTCTATTTTACTACCAGGTCATCTGATAAGTATCATATTGTGCTCTGTGTATATATCTGTTCATTGCAAGAAATTTTTACCATACCCAAAATACTGAATCTGGACTTGCATATGTGGCAGATCGTGCTTCCCATGTTCGTCCAGGTTCAAGTTCTGGCAGAACTGCACCTTCCAAAGAAAGAGACGAGGTGGCTCAAGCTGGTTCTTAAACCGAACCATAAAATTCTTAACTGTTGGGGCAGTGGAGTTCCGTACATACATGATGAGTTGAAGTCAAATTTGGCTTCTGTTCCGCTGCTGAAGTCGTCGAGGGGACGGGTTGCGGCTCGGCCTTTGCGGTTTGCTGAATCGGTTACAGGTTCGATTACAAAACCCTATTTGTTCTTTTTAAGCAAAATTACGTTTATTACTCTTAACATTTTGTCAAACCTTTTTGTGAATATTCACTGACCATTTGGTTTGATAGGAGTTTGTGAATTGGTGTTATGTCAGGTGGTGAATGATGTATGGGCTGTGATGGTTCGATGGCAGGGCAGCTGGGATGTTCATATGCTAACCAGTCAACATATAGCCGTTTTAGAATATCTGAGCCTTATAATCAACACGTATGTGGATGTTTTCAAACTTTCGAATTGGTGCTGTATCTGTTATATTTGTTTTGTTGCATATTTTTAGTCTGTAAAGATGCCTCTCAAAATTTTCCGTTTTTGATTGTTTTGATTGTTTTTCTTGTTGTTTATGACCTATGTTTTTTTGTTTTCATCTATGAATTCGTTGTTTCAGATTTTGGGAGTTGTTTATGAAGAACACTTATATTCTTAACCAGTCTGCAACTCAGGTAACAACCTTTATCTCGAATAGTTGTCTTTGGTTTACTGGGTATGAGGTTTTAATTGCTGCCTTTGATTAGCATAATACAAAATAAACATGTTTTTGTTTACATAGTAGTAACTCATAATGCTTTGGATTCATTATAGATGAGTAGGTAAATCGATGGTTTTTTATTAGTGTTTTACTTACACCATGCATCTTTTGTACTTCCACACAAGAGTCGTTGTTGATCAATCGTTTGATAATAATACCAAAATATAAATAAGTAAATCTATGATAGTTATATCTTGGTAGTGTCCGTAACTTGCTGGTATAAAACTAATCCTAGGGTCAAATAATACGTTTACAATGCTCAATTATTTATTTCAGTGCATTTATTGTTTAAAAGCTCTTCATGTGTGATGCACTTAATCTCATTGCATAGCTCTTGGATTCGAATTTGATCATTGCACTTGATTTTGTTAATTTGTTATTTTAAGTGATTGGAATTTCTCAAGGATTAGGTAGTTGATCAGCTGGTGGAATTATAAACTGAACTGGTTTTATTGTTTGTTAATTCAGTGTAACAGTAAACGAAGACGTCAACGCTGTTAAGAAGTGGTTGATGAGGACATGGATGTCGTACGCGAAGAATGGTTAGGCTACGCCGCGACATTAATTTTCAAATGATCGAAACTTGTTTGAAGGCAATGTAATGTCGATACAATATATTTTTGTAAACGTTAAACGTTGACTCGGATTAGTTTGTAATTAGATAAATATGGATTATATAATGAAATGATGTTTTTGTTATTAGTTTGCTAATTATTTTGCATATAATAAAATGACAATAAATCTATGAGGGTAAATATGTAATTTTATTTGAATTTTTTTTAAGATTAAAAAATTATGACACGCAAAAAACGTCATAAAATTCTGTCATAAAATGTGTCATAAAAATACGTGTCATTAAAAAGTGTCAAAAAGTGTGTCAATAAATGCTGTCATAAATGTGTGTCATAAACAGATGACATGCGAAAATATGTCATGTTAAATTTATGACACCGCCATCCTTGACATTATTTTTCCTGTCATCAGACCCTTTTCTTGACACGCAATGCGTGTCAAGAAAGGGCTTTTTTCTAGTAGTGCGTTCTCACGTATGGCATTATTTTGACCCATTACCGGTTGCACCTAATGGGGAGAAGAAAGCAAAATGTAGTGCTTGTGGAACGGTTTATCGTACAAATTCAAACTCAGGAAAATCTAATATGAGAAGACATATTCAAAAGTGTTTTGATGTTAATCAGCCCGGTCCGCCGAAAAAACAAAAATGCACCCTTTAAATCAAGCACTGTACAGGGAGAAACTAGACATATCAATTATCAAACATAACTATCGTTTTAGTTATAACTATCCTTTTAGTTATGTTGAACACGAGGAAACAAGAAATTTGCATAAATTTTTACATGGTGATGTGATTTTCATAACAAGAAATACTGCAAAAGCGGATGTCTTAAAAATATATGAGTGAGAGAAGATTAGTCTTAAAGAAAAGTTACAAAAGGTAACTGGTAGTATATGTTTGACTTCTGATTTATGGACCTTTGCGGCTATTCTAGATCCTCGGTACAAGGTTAAGCTTGTTGAGTATTTTTTTTCAAAACTTAACATGACACCTAAAGAGCGTGAAATTGAATTGAAGAGTATTGTGGATGGTTTACATAAGCTATATGATAAGGAGTATGATATCCAATAAGAGACAATGCATGATTCTCCAATACCCGAGACCTCAAATATTGGTGACAATACGTTTGACGAGTTGGATGGGTTCAGAGCCAATTCAAAATTATTGATAATGAAAAGTCACATTTAACATTGTATTTGGAGGAACCTCGATTTGATTTGAAAGTAGAACTTGATGTTTTAAAGTATTGGAAGGATAATCAAGGAAGGTATCCAAAACTGGCCGTAATGGCTCGCGATATATTGATCATTCCAATTACTACTGTTGCTTCCAAATGTTGAGGCATTACTATGTACTCGAGATTGGTTGTTTGATTTAGAACGTATTAAAGTTCTTTCGCTTTGCAACTTAACTTTTACGTTTATATATCATTAGTAATACAACTTTCATTTTTTACAAATTCAGATGAAAGCGAGAATGACATAGAGGAAGAACTTGTTGAAGACATCGAAGCATTGATTCCGACATTTAATAGTAGCAACTTTTAGGTAATTGCTTGTATTTTGGTTATTTTGGAGATCATGATCACATTAATATGTAAAGACTAAACTAAAATCTTTGAATTTCTAAAATGTTGGATTTATTACTCTTGCTTAGGTAACTTGTTATGAGATGTGTAGTTTGGCTTCTAATTGTCGAGTGTATTCTCTGTTACCGTTACCTATTCAAGCATTAAGGTCAAACATTATTATGTTTCAATCATAGGATCTTGGATAACAAAGTATAAAGTTTTTTTTAACCCAACCCGACTCAACCTGTTTTGACCCGAGTACATTCTAAAAAAAAGCTTGTTTTTTACTCTTTGCTTATTGAGTTGATTTGCCTCCATGGGTAAAGTTTATAACCTGAAGATGCTGGAAATTTGGTACAGTTAGTTCATAACTATGCTTCAAGTGCTAAATGGGATGGTGTGAGTCAGGCATGGGTGCAAATGAGGTCACTTGGGTTAAAAGTCACATCACCTGATCTCAACCATTGGATCATCAAGATCACTGGCCAAAAGGAGTTCATATGGTTCTCGCAACTCAGAAGAGTTCTCAAAGTATCATATCCCTATAGATAGAAAGACAGACAGAAAGACAGACAGACAGACAGATAGATAGATAAAGGTTTGGGTAAAAAAGAGTGTTTTGTGAGAATGGTGAGAAATAAATGTGTCAATTAGATCAAATAGATGGATGGATGAGATTAAATGAGTGGCAAACTTGTAAATTATGTTATAATCTAACTAAATTAATATATGGTATAGGGTATATATGTAAAAACACTTGATTTATATTAAAAATTCATTAATTAAAACCCTCAATTTTAGCAACTTCCCCCTCTCTCACTATATCTCTCTCTAATCTTTCTCTCTTTCTTCCCCACGGTTTTAATGGTGCTCATCGTCCGTTTAATGGGTTTCATTAGCGGACAACATCTCCAACCCATCGTTAGAGATGTAGTTATAATTGAAAGTGTCACATCAATGTCGTTGACCAGTTGGTTTGTGGAGAGGTGGGAAGGTTTTCCTTAGGGTTTCCTGCCCGGGTGGTCGCGGGTTCGAGTCCCACAACGCGTGTTTACGCGGGCCGGCAACTGTTGCAACTGGGGATCGAACTTGTGCGGATGAGGTGATCTTTAGGGTGGCGCTCCGTTCGGCTATTAAAAAAATGTCGTTGACCATTTCTCCCTTATTTAAACAACTTTTAATAACTCTTTTTAAATGGTTTTGTCTTTTAATCGATTGATTTGATTTGCCTAGTTTTTATAGAAATGCAATTGTATGTTTTAGTTTACTTTATTCTTTTTGAAAGATTTTTCATTTACGTTTTTACTGTTTCTTTAAAGATTTTTTGTTTACTTTATTACTGTTTATGTTATTGTGTTTTACGTGTATCACGTCTGGTTAATATAAGTTTAACTTGAGTTTAAAACACAATGAGTTTAAATCAGTAGTTAACATGAGTTTAAAACACAATAGGTTTAAATGGGTGTTATAAACAGATGGTTTTGATAAAACACAATAAGTTCATCTAGTAGTTTAACATGAGATTAAAACACACGATGTTTATGATAAAACAGAATAAGTTCTTATGAGTTTAAAAAACACGACGTTTATTTGATAAAACACAATGACGTTTTTGAGATTGTAAAATCCTGAAAATATCTCAAAATGATTATAGATTGAAATTTCCATAATCTTGAATAGGTATATAATTACTCTAATGCCCTTTAGAGGTAAATAAAACATTGCCACGTGTCACCCTCATAAGTCTTCTTACCCTTCTCACAAAACACACCCTTTTGTACCTTAACCTCACCATATATATATATATATATATATATATATATATATATATATATATAGGAAAAAGATCAAATAGGAACCAAGGGACTAGTTAGGAACTTAGGAACCAATCTTAGCCCTTCATCTTTAATCTTGATCTAAGGGGTAGTTATGTAATTAAACAATTATCTATTATATTTTAATTTAAAATAAAAGTTTTATTAATGGAAGTTAATAAAACTTCCTGCGCATAACACTCGTATCCTTTCCTAAAATTTCTCAACATCTTAATCAGTTATTCATCACTATCGATTATCTTTTCTTTTCTTCAAAAAATCTCGTTCAAAAAAAATCGATCATAGCCATTTACGTTTCATAAAGTCGATCACGATTGAAATTTTTTTTTATACACAGGAACCAAAATCGATTTACGATTCATAGGGAAAGGAAGACGATGAGTGAGAGGGTTAGGGTTAATCGAGATCTGGTAGTAAGGAAGACCTCCATGTTCAACCTTGTTTGCTTTCTCTCTCTGTCTCAAAATTTGACCCCCAAGTCGTTGAAGATTGTATGCTTATCGAGGAATGGTGTGTGTATTGGTATACTGTGTGTAGTGAACTGACAAAGATTTGGGTGGTTTTTTGAAGTCATATACATCAGTGTTGAAAATCAAGGTAAAGTTCTGTGATGTGTATTTAATTTTTGCTTTACTGTATCTGTTTCAAAAGATGGCCATTAAGAATATACACTTATGTATCAAATCACTTTATGTTTTACTGTATTAGTTTCATATGGTGGTCATAAAATACACCTGTGTACCAGACTAGTTGTAACATGTTTGTTAACCAGTTTGAATACATATGCAAACATGTACACCATACAAGACTGTCCCTGGCGTAAATTTATGATGTGAAAGCAATATACACTTATGTACCATACGAGTCCTAACATGTACTCTGTTAAACAATGTTAATACATATGAAAATGTGTGCAACCTATGTATATTAAGTAATGTAAATTCCTCTGTTATATATTACAGGTTTGAGTATTCTTTTTTTGTACATCAATGTATATTCTATATATACATATATGTATTTTAATGTTTTTTCCTTTACAGATCAAACAACTAACTTTACAAGTGTGTATTGATACACAGGTGTTTCATATTAGTTTAATTATTACACAGTAATCTAGAGTTTTACTGGTGGTAATCAATATACACGTATGTACAATACAATAGTGTATATACAATATTAATTAATGTATATGTGAGTTGTTTTATATATAACGGCTTTTGTATATTGTTTTGTTTTTTTTATTTACATTTTTATTATTGCAGGTTTCGTTGCCAGCAACGTATATGAATCTCTTAGCGGGATGGGATATTGGATGCCAAGTGTACCAGATGGAGTTAAACCCTATGTAGGCGCTAGGTTAGGGGGCACGACACTAGAAACTGTCCCCTGAAGACGGGAAAAGAAGTAGAGGTGGAGATAACAACCGATGAGGACGAGTTGGAAGAATCAACTGATGCCGAGAACGAAGAATAGGCTTTCATTGCATTTACATATATTTTTTTACATTGTGGTAAAGTAGTTTCACTAAACATTTGGTTTTGTCATACAAACTTTTCCTTTTTTGCTATGGACATACTATATACACATATGTATATGTAGAAACATACATTCAGCAGTTAACTAAAAAAACGTATTATACATTAGGGTATATCCATTATATACACATACGTATAGCATGTAACTTAAAGTCCATTTGGTACATATTAGATGTTTATCATGTTACCTAAAAACGACGTATTATACATTAGTGTATATCCATTATATACACATACGTATAGCATGTAACTTACAATCCCCTGTGTAAATTATCTTTGTAACTTTATCAATACATAACGGATTAAGTTAATTATGTCCACAGCAAAATGATCATAGTATCACGTCTACTAATTAGCTAGCTAACAAATACAAACCATAAATATCATTCAACATATCGAAACAAAAACTTTTCACCAAGTATCAAAAGAAGCCACTTAAATTGTCCATACGAAATACGAACAAAACTTTCACCTACACTTCTTCATCCATCAATGCAAACTTTAATTTATTTCATTTTATCCCGCTCGTATGCCTCCTTCAAAACACGTTCGTGTTCCTTATTCGCATTGGATGAAAAAGATTTGGTTCCTTTCGCACCCATAGTACACCAATGCTTACTGTTATTTTCCACTGGCGTCTAAAAAAGATTTGGTTCCTTCGCACCCATAGTACCTTGTTCTGCAAATGATTTATTTTTTGACTTGGATACATCTGTGTATACAAAAAAAAAACAACTTAATAACATATACCTAAATTTATAGGAATGAATACACCACCGTACACCCATGTAAAATAAAATATACACCGATGCTTACTGTTTTTTTTCCACTGATGTCTGAAAAACGTTTGGTTCCTTTGCACCCATAGTACCTTGATCTGTGTATAATAACATATACGTAACTTCATTGACTTAATAGACTTAATACACCACAGTACACCAGTGTATAATAACATATACATAACTTCATAGACTTAATACACCACAGTACACAAGTGTATACAAACATATACCTAAAATACTGGACTTAACACACTACAGTACAACAATGTATAGTAACATATACCTAGATTCATAGACTTTGATTATACACAGAACACTAGTGTATGCTAACACATACCTAAACTGGTGGACTTTAATACACCAAAGTACACCAGTGTATACTAACATATACATGTAGATCTAGAATGTTTTTGTTTATCCACGGATGTATAATAAGCAACCCAAAAAAACTTCTAACATGTACTATACACAGATGTATACTAAGCACCCCCAAAAAATTACACCATCAGTATAAACAAAGGTAATAAGTTGTAATACATTTGTGTATGTGTATATCACCTTAATTATTATTATTATTATAACATTAACTACCAACAGTTATATACCACTTTGCATACTAGACACTGATGTATATGTATTTAATGAAAATAAATTTGTCACTTTTATTATACATTAAAAATCCTAAAACACTACATTTTTCCTTGTTTGTATTATTCACTATAATACACCTACTTATAGTATACACCAATTTCACATATTTTATGACTTAGTCTTTAAAAACGTGATTTACACCGACGTATTAATCACTACATTTTTTCTATCAATTTTATGCATTTTGTCGCCCAGTATACACTAGTGTATACTCAAAACACACAAACCGTATTTGACCAATACATTCTCTGTATCAAGTTTATTCATTGAGACTATTATATACAATTGTGTATACTCAACATAAACAGCAGATGTTCATCGTCTGTTCATATCCTACCACTATTTAATTAGGGTTTCATCGTTGGATCAATTACGATTTTTTTATAAATACACATATATTTACAAACGAACATTTTACGACACAAAAACAACGTCGACTACCAACACAAAACAATCAAAATCATGTTTCGATTATAGAATGTCTAGATCGATTCAAGAAAATAAAAAAACACCAAAATAAACACAACCGAAAATACAAAACATTAATAATAAGAAACAAAAATTGAATATTCATACATACCTGTACACGTTCTTGATCTTCATCTTCTTCGTGATATATTCTTTGGTGGGTTTTTGATGTATACGTATTATTGATCTGAGATATTATTGGTGTTGTCAGTTATAATACATCCCTTTAATAACCTACAATTACTCATAGACAAAAAGTCAATTATACCCTTTTAATTAAATAAAGAATTAAATATTTTTTAACTTATTTACAATCTTGCCATTGGAGATCAATGGCTAAGATTGGTTCCTACTAAAGTCATGGTTCCTATTTGAACCCTACCCTATATATATATATATATATATATATATATATATATATATATATATATATATATATAGGGGATGGTTCTATGGAAAACCCACTATTAGGGTGAAAACCGTGGAAACTCTGACTTCCCGAGCTTTTTAGGGCCTGAAAATTTTAAGGCATGTAATATACATAATTCTAAGCATTTTGAGCAAAAAAAATCAAAAAAGCGTCGAGTGGTTTTTTTTAAATCGTTTTCGGGTAACACATGTTACACGAAAATAACATGTGTAATTTTCGTGTAACATGTGTTACCCAAAAATTTTATTTAAAAAAAACGCTCGGCGCTTTTTTGATTTTTTTGGCTCAAAATGCTTAGAATTATGTATATTACATGCGCTAAAATTTTCAGGCCCTAAAAAGCTCGAAAAGTCAGAGTTTCCACGGTTTTCACCCTAATAGTGTGTTTTCCATGGATAATTACACTATATATATATATATATATATATATTTACAAGTGGTTTGTGCTTCATGGTGTTGTACATCATGCTTAACAAGTGTTTTGTGCATGAAATGGTTGTATATCATGCTATGTAGATTGTACCCTACTTTGTTTTTTCTTTACTTTTTTACTTTTAACCCTAATAGTTTTCATCTTTTACATTAAACCCCTAACTCTTTTTTTTTTTACTTTGAACTTTATCTCATGTATCTTAAATTGATTTTTAATTTTGCATTTCAATCCAAATTTTTTGAGTTTACCCACCACAACGTGCGTATGTAGTTCAACGATTTTACCTCTATTTTTCTCGTCGAACGATCATGCTGTATTTTAAGTGATAGAACGGGAGTTATGTGGGTGACTCCTATGATTATAGTCTCCATCGCTGGAGGACTCGTAACCATCTGATGCGTCGGACGACTTGGCATAGCCCCGAACGTACGTGTTTCCACCATGTTCCCCGCTATGACCGTTGTAACGACCATCGTAAGTTTATTTGCCCTTGTGGCTCTTGTGAGCGGGTGAGTCATATCTCGGAGTTTTCCCCGCTTTCTGCTTCTATGTCATCAGCATCTTCTAATACTTAGCAGTTGTCTTCGCCTGCTGCAGAAGAACCATTCGTTTGGGTCAACTGCTGGTTCGTCTTCATTATCACTGTCAGTGTAATGGGCCTTGAAAACAGGTTTTTGAGGCCTTGAGGTGGCTTGTTTAGTGACTGTTTTGGGAGTTTAAGTGTCCCCGTCGAGTTGGATTTGTGGATCCTTCCCGGACGGGTTGGTGGAAGTACGGCGGTTCGGTTCGGTCATTGCGTGGGCTAAAAGATGGTAAAGAAAGTGTTCTAGCCGGTATGGGTGGCGCCAATGAAGAAACAACGGGCTTTTACTTACCTTAAACAGGAGGCAAGTATGGTTTGAAACTCGTGTTGCTACAGGTTATAATCCTTCGCACCACTCGTGGCTTCAACCGAACCTATAAAGAAACAATGAAAGGGCTAAGTGAAGGGAGGCGACCGCCTAAAGTCCTATGACTTGTGATAGCTGACACAAAAAATGGTGTTGGCTTGCTTATCGCAACATAACATTGTTTCTACAAAGAAAGGGTGACCTCCTTTATATAGGGCATGCATGACCCAAACATCACTACCCATAACCACGACGATGGGGCTTGGGCCCGGGTTATGGGCTTGCCTCCCTTCGGCCCATAAAGTGAGTATAAAATCACGTGGTAATTAATGCTAATAAGCGAAAGAATGCACCGCCCTGCCATAATTCCACGTGGCACGATTTGTTTGGGCGTAGACGGTGCTTCTTCTGACACAGCATGTTGACCTTCGGGTGGCGTCTGACGTGATGTCTGGACTGTAGCAGGAAGCCATGCTGCCTACAGTACTCTGATGAGTACTGTACACAGCATGGTGGAAGCATGGATGTTGTCACGTCATTGTTCACTGCAGAGGTTTGTTGGACCACCCTGACACGTGTTGTCTCTGATTGGCACAGCACGCGCCCTGCATTTGACCGGATCTTCTTGAATTTTGATCGTCCATACATGATCGTACTTGAATACGATGTTTCCTGATTGTCCCACGCATATGCCCATGCACGGAGATTCCTTTTTCCGGATGATGTCACTGTATTACAATCCTCCGCAGGAATTTATATCCGCGCAGGATTTGATCCGCGGACATCAAGGAATATATGATTGTCTGTGCTCTCCTCTTTACTGAAATATATGATTGTCCAATTTAATCATCAACATATATTTCATATGTTATTGTTTAATATTTTTCATGTTTTGGGCCGCTGACTATTCAATTTTTGATATGTTTGTATGAGCAAATTAGGTGTCTCCTCAAGGTTCCAGGGCAATGAGGTTAAGCAAGAAGTGTTTTGCAAAATACTTGGATTGGTGATTACATTACCAACTAAATTAATGGAGCATGCATGTCAAAGGAGCTATTGTAGTTCAGTGCGTATAATTCAGGTGTGTGATTGAAAGAACAAGGTCTTGCTGTGGATAGTAGTGTTATGAAGATGGGCTGATCAAAAATTAAGTTTGGCTGATCTTTTCGTGGGCATCATGTTTATGGTGTTTAATCCACATCGTCCTTCAAGTATTCAGGGAAGTTCTCTGAGTTGACTTTATTATTTTCCATTTTGATATTGTTGTTTTTTTTATCCTCATCTATTTTCACTCGTTTTATGATTAAGAAGAAAGTCATATTTTTAAAGTAACATATAGATGTTTCAAGTGACGTGGTTTATTAAAGGATGGGTTTTTTATGTTTATATGTTTGACTATTATAAATTGAGAGGGGTATATCATTATCCAATTTAATCGCCAGGTCAACATATAATTCATATATGTATTAATTCAGACCAGAAGTGGATTGTGGGTGGTTTCAGGAGATTTTAACTCGATCCGACATGTGGAGGAACGGAGGAATTCTGTTTTTAATCCTAAATCGGCTAGGGATTTTAACGAGTTCATCGCAGAAGCTGGACTTCATGAATTGAGCTTGAAAGGAAGTAAGTTCACTTATGAGACGGGTAATAAGTTGAGTCGTATAGATATTTCTTTTGTGTGTTGGGATTTCGTGAATAGGTGGCCAAAAGCAGACAATAGGGAGCTTCCAAAAGGTAAGCCGGATCATAGGCCACTTTTGTTGAAAACTGTGTCTTTCAATTTTGGCCCTAAGCCGTTTAGGTTCTTTAATTCGTGGTTAGAAAGAAAAGATTTTGAGTGGATGATAAAGAAAGCATGTGAAGAATTTATAGATGATGGCCCTCTGGACCTTGTTCTCATGATTAAGTTTAAAATGTTGAGGAAAACTACTACTGTGTGGAAGGATGAGTTGAGAAATAAAGAAATGGAGGAAGAAACCATAGTCACATGAATCGCGGTACGCTTCGGTTCGCGGTACGAAATCGGGTACGCGGTTCGCGCATTTCTAAAATTCGGTACGAGGGGGGGTAGGTTCGGTTCGCCAATCCGGTACGCGGTACGGTGTACCCTATAAGTTGGTACGTCGTATCGTATATAAACATTATACAATATATTTTTTTTTTCAAATAACTTCAATAAACATTTCATAATCATAATCCAAAACAAGGCTCTTAATTATAAGTTCAAAAACATAAATCCAAAACAAAGTTCTTAATTATAACTTCAAAAAACATAAAAAAAAACTAACCAAGTTCATAATTATAAGTTCAAACTTCAAAAACACAGCAGCCTTCAAAGGGCTAATCGATCTAGCTATGGTAAGTGAAGAGTCATCATCATAATTGCTGTAGATTTCAAAGCTTTTTAGTTACGATTCGCGAATCGGATTAAATATAAACAGCGAATTCGACAATCCGGTACGCGAATTTGTACAATCCGGTACGCGAATTTGTAATATTTGGTACGAAATTCTACACAATCGGGTACGCTCAACTTTACGAATCGGATCGCGAATCCTATGCGAACGGTACGCGAATGTACCCGATTCCGGTACGGGCGAATTGATTCGCGGTACACAGGTTCATAAGCGAATCCTGTGACTATGGAAGAAACACTCTTAAAAGAAGAACTGAACAGTTAAATAAGGTGTTGGAAGATAGGGATTCAGTAGAGGAGGAGACTTGGGTTTGGGAAGAATGTACGAGTCGTATAAAGGAGATTGAAGCGTACAAATATAGGGATTTGAAACAAAAATCAGATGCAGATGGGCGATGTTTGGTGATGATATTCCAAAATTCTTTCACAGGCTCATTAACAAGAGGAAGGCCTGTAATAACATTGTTGGGTTAATGGTTAATGGGAAATAGGAGTCAAAACCTTTGATCGTTAAGAAAGAAGTGTTTCAATTTTTCAGATGGAAGTTTGTGGAGGATTATAGAGTTCGACCGACTCTTAATTGTCATGGTATAAAAAGATTATCTGATGATGAGGTGGTTTTTATTTTTCGGCCTTTTGTGGAGGAAGAAATTAAGGAGGCGGTGTTTGGGTGTGGGGATGATAAAGCCCCAGGACTCGATGGCTTCAATTTTAAGTTTATTAAACGTTTTTGGAGTTTATTTTCAGGTCATCTCATGGAATTTATGCAACACTTTTACGATACAGGAAAGATAAGTTCGGGAGTGGGTTCATCCTTTATTACTCTTGTGCCAAAGTCTTCAGCTCCTATTGACTTGACAGAGTATAGGCCGATATATCTCATTGGTGTGGTGAGTAAAGTTATTTCAAAGGTGCTAGCTAATAGACTGAAAACGGTGATGGGGAATATCACGAAGGAGACGCAATCAGCCTTTATAGCAGGAAGATTCATTTTAGATGGTATGTTAGTGCTTAATGAGATAACGGCTTGGGTAAAGTGGGCGGGTAAGAATGTTTTTCTAATGCAGATAGATTTTGAAAAGGCGTATGACATCGTACAATGGGAGTTTCTGTTAGATATTCTGAATCAAAAAGGTTTTCCAGCGATTTGGGGTAATTGGATTCGTGGTATTTTGAAATCGGCTCAATCTTTTGTATTAGTTAATGGGTCTCCTACTTTTCAATTTAACTTTGAACAGGGGATTAGACAGGGGGACCCGATTTGGCCCTTTTTTGTTTATATTTGTGATGAAAGTGTTTACGAGTCTATTTAGGAAAGCCAGTGAAGTAGGGGTGTTTGATGGCGTTCAGCTACCAAATAATGGTCCGCGTATTAATCGCCTATTATATGCGGACGACGCGATGATACTTGGCGAATGGTCTGTGTCGAATTTCGACAATGTTAAGAGGATGCTGAGAATTTTTTATTTGTGCTCGGTGCTGAAAATAAATATTAATAAATCGACACTATATGGTATTGGGGTGAACAATGAAGAAGCGATAACGAGCGCTTTGCGCATGGGTTGTAAAGCTGGGAATTTGCCGTTTGTCTATCTTGGAATTAAGGTGGGAGCAAACATGAATCGTATAAAGAATTGGACCCGGTGGTGGAAGTGTTTAGAAATCGTTTATCGAAATGGAAGGCTCAAGTGTTATCAATTAGAGGTAGAGTTACGTTGATAAAGTCGGTGCTCTAAAGTTTACCAAACTATCATTTCTCGCTCTATAAAGAGCCAAAGAAAGTTATAATGACTTTGGAAGGGATGATTAAGAAATTTCTACGGGGTGGTTCTAATGAAGTGTCGAAATTGCATTGGGTGGCTTGGGATAAGGTCCCCACGCCTAAGAATGAAGGTGGTTTAGGGCTAAGTAAACTTGAAAATTGTAACAAGGCGCTTATTATAAAATGGTTGTGGAGGTACAAGGTGGAATATGACCCGTTTTGGAAGAAAATTATTGATTCAATCCATGCTAACGCTAGGAAATGGGTAAATTTTCCTTGTCTTCAAAACTGCAGTGGGAGCGTGTGGGCCAACATAGTGAAGTTTGGGAATAAATTCAAGGTAGAAGGTCAAGACTTTGGTTCTATAATCCGGAGTACAGTTGGGAATGGACAAGCTATGCGTTTTTTGTTAGACCCATGGCTTTGTGAAGGAACATTGGAGATGAAATATCCGAATTTGTTTCGCCTAGAAGAAGAAAAATTTTGTAGTGTTTCGGATCGAATTGTGCTGGTTAGGGGCCTGAAAGTATTATCGTGGACGTGGAGAAAGACGCCTGCAGCAGCAATTGATATTCTGGAATTGACGGAGTTAAATAACGATCTTGTTGGTACTATTCTTTCTGAAGTTAGACATAAATGGAATTGGCAGGATCGAAGGATGGGTTTTCGGTGGCTGTTGTCAAGAAATGGCTGCCCAGCAGCAATACAGTCAGCTCGGAGTACAGGTTCAAATGGTTGCTGTTAAAATGCAACATATTCATGCGGAGGGCGTTAATAGAAAGACTTTCGACAAAAACGGCTTTAACTCGAAGGCATATTAATGTGGCTGATATAATGTGTCCGTTGTGCAACGAGGCGGGTGAATCTGCGTCTCATATTTTCACGGCTTGTGCAGTGTCGACAGGGATTTGGCAGGCGATATCCTCATGGTGTGGAATTCCAAATGTGTTAGCTTTAACTCGAAGGCATATTAATGTGGCTGATATAATGTGTCCGTTGTGCAACGAGGCGGGTGAATCTGCGTCTCATATTTTCACGGCTTGTGCAGTGTCGACAGGGATTTGGCAGGCGATATCCTCATGGTGTGGAATTCCAAATGTGTTCGCTTTTGAGACCAAAGATTTGATAGAGATCGCAAACAACTATGGACGTGCTCCTATGTACAAAGAGACTATCTGACACACCCCGCCCAGGCCGGGGCACTTACAGTGACCAGTCGGCGCAAACTTAAAGCGGAAACGTAATCTCATTACATAACTTGAGTATTTATTACAAGCCAGTGCTATCCAAGTACCACCAAGCTAAACAAAGCTTAACTATAATAAGATGAACCGTCTAAAGTATTCCAACTCTCAGCTAGGAACTCCCATTCCTTACACCACCAACCTGTGATACATGCTCGAGTAATAAAAATACGTCAGCACACAGCTGGTGAGTCACATAAACCGACTCATCAGTAAAACAACCACATAAACAATTTTATTGATCAAGTATGAGCTCCATGCATGTCACCATAATCATAATCCGGACTAAGCATTATATATTCACACATACAGCCTTAAAACACACCCATGAGGCTGTAAGTGTATGTCCACGCCTGGAAAATATAATGATCATTATAATATATATAACACCCTGGATACCACACCTATGGTTCGATGCATATACATGATCAATCACCACCAAAACAATTTTACGAGCAAGTATCGGGTTTTGAAAATAGTTTAAGTAACTCACCTCTTTATCTGCCCTTTAGCGGTTTACAACGCTAATACAACCAGGTACTATCTCAGGGTCCTGATACAATTATACCACCCTAAGTTAGGTAATGGTACACCTAACTAATTATTATTACAGTTGGATATTGGTTAACGCTACCTTATTTAAACATGGATGATCAGTCCATGCCTAACTAAGGTTAGGTTATCCAATACCCACCCCCAATAATAATCCTAATCCCTAAAAATAATAACGCTAAACTACTACTAATAATAATACTAATAACTAATTAAACATAATTAACCACATACCTGGGCTGTTATCAAACGAGAGGTAGCAAAGATACTGGATATATATACTAGTTAGTTGCTATTTATATCTAAAACTCTAGCCAACACATTGACCGACTCTATACGTCGGTTTCTTTTTCCTTTGCTTACAAACGAAGACTTGTAATATTTTACACATAGATGATGCATAGCTTCTATGCATTTAAGTTTTGACTTAAATTCATACATAATATCACGTACATAAACTAATATCTCATAACTTAGTTTTTATTATTATTATTATTACTATATTATTATAATTAATTCAGCTGTTTTGCTCGTTTTTCTCATATAACTTTTAAACTATAACGTTTTACTAGATTTTGAATATACCGTTAAGACGAGCAAATTTTTATCTACGCGTCAACCTAAGTTTAATTAAAACGGAGTAGGGTTCAAATATAATATATATATTACTAAACGACATTCTATTATAGCAATTAATCGCCTAGATCTCCCATTTCAAATAATAATGCTATCTGTCACTTACTCATTAACTAATTTTAAATACACAAATATGTTATTAGTTCATTTTAACGATCAATGACCTATTTCATTCACTAATAAATATGAACCAAGACATTTTATTTATCTAACAAAACGGGATGTTACAAATATACCCCCCTTAAATTAGGTTTCGTCCTCGAAACCTGTCAACTTTGAGCAAATAACGTAAGGACCTCTTCATCTGGTCATCACTTCCTGTGTAATATGTTATCATTTTTATGTTCCAGTTTTCTAATATATGTTTTTATCGTTTAATGACATCACTGCTTTATCAGTTGTTTCATATAAGATCCCATGTCTAGATAGACTGTCGCATACTTTAGTCCAGAAGATGGGCATTCTACATTTATTCCCATATAAGGATTCATATGGTGTTGCCATAATACTGGCGTGGTTGCTATTATTGTACGAGGGTACATTTGATTAATGCTAGATGATCGTCCTTACTACTACTAAAGTTTATTATATACGCACATAGTATACCTTCTAAAGCTTGATTGGTGCATTCATTTTGCCCACTACCCAGATATATTTGAGTTCTCAGTTTTCTCTAAAAACCTTGCCCAAATCCTAAGGAGAACAAATCTCTCCCCTGTATATAATTCATGTAATCACATCATGCCATAAGGCTACCTATTTGATATAAGGCTCGACTTACATTTCATTTTCCCTCAAGGATAGGCAAAGTGTAGAGACTTGGCGAACCTATCAGTTATTACCTCATTTGTGTTCATGACTCGATCTTGGAAGCTTAGAAACAAAGTCCATTATTATCATATCCCGTTTCCTGCATGGGATTTCAGGTTCCTATATGTAGTCAAATGGTTTCAGATGCTCTGCTTTGACTTTTAGATAGGTAAGGTATTTCTCTATTTGTCTTGTGGTATGGCTTTTTGTTCCCAACTAACAATAATCATGTCTTAAATCTTACATTTTATTGCTACTAGGGTCTACGATGTATCTTGACTTACGAGCTTCCTTTGGTATCATATCTCATAACCTGCCAAAACTAAGAATCTCATATTTGATTATTGCAACTTAAGATACTATCATTCATAGATCTCAATAATCTTGGTTGCCAACCATCGTTTCCTCCTTTGCTATGGTCTTCCCTTAAGGCCTATTATTGCATTCTTAATTTGGTACAAGGGAGTTACCTTAACACCACGTCCAAATGCATGAAGTTTATTATCGGTTGGGCTCTTTCTTTTCTAGTGAGTGTATCCACGGCGCGTTTATCTTACAATTAAATTAATGAGATCTACGAATACTACAGATGTGTTGGTCTTATGGCATTACTTACAACTCACCGTGATCGTATCGTGTCCTAACAGCGACCCGTGTCAACATGCTAGAATATATAAAACCTTATCCAGTAACTCCAACATTTGGTTTCTTAATTCCTCCATTGAAAGTCAAGGGAAGGCGGTAAATGGCTCTAGCAATACGGATTGCCCTTGGAATTAAGTCAATTCTAAATTCAATTTTTTTTTTCTATCAGCTGATAGTCTATAATGACCTTTAGGAAATGCCTCCTAAAGTTTGACTATTACTGGCACATCCATTAAATTTTTATCTTCCTCAGTCTCCTAGTGCATACACTAGATAGGCTAGATGACCTTTCGGATACACTTGATTGCCTCTATCATCATACTGAAACTTATGGGTTTACTAGATTGTTCCCCTCGAGTTATCAAGGTTTCCTTTTAGGTCCTTGATTCGAATTTACTTCTTATCACCCAATATACGAGTTTGGCAAGCTAACCAATTCATCCCTAGTACTATATCCACCAATCCTAGTTTCATTGATAGTAAGTCTATAGGTATCGAGGTATTTACTTATTTAGATGATACAATCCTTGATATAACTCCCACTTTCTTATTCCCTTCCATTTGCTACTATTATTATAAATGGTTTAACTAACTTACAGAGAACCTAGTTAAACAAAACTCCAAAAGGATCACATATCAAACTTCTATCAACACCGGTATCAGAAAGTATCTTAGCACAGAAGTTGTTTACCAGTATCATACCCCCTATCTCATCAAGGTTCCTACAACTTCTTCAATCATTATATCAAAAGCTCTACACCTTTCTCTATGAGGCTCTGCATCCTTTTATTTCCTAGGCTATCAATCCTTAAAATCTTAAAAACAATAACGAGGCTCTCTACATTGATACCAGGTGTGCATGGGTTTCTTACGATTTCTATAGACAAACTTGTGACATGGACAAGAATGTCTTTTTCTACATGTCAGACATTGAGGTGCGGGTCCAGATCTTCCTTTATAATTCCTAACACTGGATCTCCCCTGATCATGATTATTATCCTATTTACTCTCAATAATAATAACGTTTAGGATTCTCTTCTAATGTGTCTCAAAAGCGACAGTTGTCCTGGCTTCTACTGCCCCAGTTTGCGAGGCCTAAAGTCCTTATACATGTACTTGGTTGATTGAACATTAACCGTTGACACACTGTTAACCTTTTCCGAAGGTTCCTCAACTAATGCAACTTTGAGATTCTGACTAAACTCCTAAGAGAGTTATATAAGTCATCTAGTAGAAAAGTAAATGTTGGCTTCAAACACCATTCTTACTCCACTATAATCTATCTTCGTATCACTTCTGTGCCTGGTTCTAATTGACCCTCGTAGGAAGGTGGAGATACCAAGTTTGGTTAATTTCCTCACTTGATTACATGACTAACATGTCTAGGGTATTCTATCCAGGCCGTATATCGTCCTATTTGCTTTACGTATGCTTTGGTTTCATTTAACACCCACAAATATGCATGCTCACCTATGATATACCATAAGTCGTTGGCATACTTTGAGACATGCGCTCGTATAGTTAGACTACGTATACAAACCCCACTAGTTACCTCAGACACATAAAATCAACTCTTATTATCCTATCAATCATTGCCACCCTAGAAAAACAAATGAGGATAAGATAAGCACAGTACTCTCCCATAGATAAACCTATATACACAAGTTTTAGTAGTAATGTATTAGAGCTCAACCACATTCTTAAAACTCTGCCTACTATTTCTTGATTTCAGTACAATATGATGTTTGCGAGATCATAGCGGTGTCATACATTAACCTTCATACTGGCCAGGTATGAAAGCAATATATGAAACATACCATGATACTCCCAACTACCATATGGTCCATCCATCATAAAGTTCGGCATACCAAACATATACATCCTACATTATACTACGCTCTGCCTACCAAGACTGGCACTTCTATTTGGCTTACTAGCCTAAGTTTAAGTCTAGATACTTCAATGAGTACCTAAATCTCTTAAACTAAAGCTCTGATACCAACTTGACACACCCCGCCCAGGCCGGGGCACTTACAGTGACCAGTCGGCGCAAACTTAAAGCGGAAACGTAATCTCATTACATAACTTGAGTATTTATTACAAGCCAGTGCTATCCAAGTACCACCAAGCTAAACAAAGCTTAACTATAATAAGATGAACCGTCTAAAGTATTCCAACTCTCAGCTAGGAACTCCCATTCCTTACACCACCAACCTGTGATACATGCTCGAGTAATAAAAATACGTTAGCACACAGCTGGTGAGTCACATAAACCGACTCATCAGTAAAACAACCACATAAACAATTTTATTGATCAAGTATGAGCTCCATGCATGTCACCATAATCATAATCCGGACTAAGCATTATATATTCACACATACAGCCTTAAAACACACCCATGAGGCTGTAAGTGTATGTCCACGCCTGGAAAATATAATGATCATTATAATATATATAACACCCTGGATGCCACACCTATGGTTCGATGCATATACATGATCAATCACCACCAAAACAATTTTACGAGCAAGTATCGGGTTTTGAAAATAGTTTAAGTAACTCACCTCTTTATCTGCCCTTTAGCGGTTTACAACGCTAATACAACCAGGTACTATCTCAGGGTCCTGATACAATTATACCACCCTAAGTTAGGTAATGGTACACCTAACTAATTATTATTACAGTTGGATATTGGTTAGCGCTACCTTATTTAAACATGGATGATCAGTCCATGCCTAACTAAGGTTAGGTTATCCAATACCCACCCCCAATAATAATCCTAATCCCTAAAAATAATAACGCTAAACTACTACTAATAATAATACTAATAACTAATTAAACATAATTAACCACATACCTGGGCTGTTATCAAACGAGAGGTAGCAAAGATACTGGATATATATACTAGTTAGTTGCTATTTATATCTAAAACTCTAGCCAACACATTGACCGACTCTATACGTCGGTTTCTTTTTCCTTTGCTTACAAACGAAGACTTGTAATATTTTACACATAGATGATGCATAGCTTCTATGCATTTAAGTTTTGACTTAAATTCATACATAATATCACGTACATAAACTAATATCTCATAACTTAGTTTTTATTATTATTATTATTACTATATTATTATAATTAATTCAGCTGTTTTGCTCGTTTTTCTCATATAACTTTTAAACTATAACGTTTTACTAGATTTTGAATATACCGTTAAGACGAGCAAATTTTTATCTACGCGTCAACCTAAGTTTAATTAAAACGGAGTAGGGTTCAAATATAATATATATATTACTAAACGACATTCTATTATAGCAATTAATCGCCTAGATCTCCCATTTCAAATAATAATGCTATCTGTCACTTACTCATTAACTAATTTTAAATACACAAATATGTTATTAGTTCATTTTAACGATCAATGACCTATTTCATTCACTAATAAATATGAACCAAGACATTTTATTTATCTAACAAAACGGGATGTTACACTATCAAAGGTATTATGATTATTACGTGTTGACGAATGTGGAAAGCTCGGAATGATTTGATTTTTAGAGGTGTACGGACGAATGGAGTGAAGATTATAGCGGATGTGATGGCCTTTGGTTTTTTGTGGTATAAGTATAGAAGTAAACGAAGTGTTGTGGATTGGGAGTCTTGGTGTAAATTAACATTGATGTAATTTTGGTTGTGTGGCGACTCGTTCTCTTCCTTGGAGACGAGCGTGCCGGCTTTTAATGAATTTTTTCTTTAAAAAAAACATATAATTCATATAGGGAGAGGCTAATGTAAAAAAGGAGGTTAGCGTAAGAAGGGTAAGAGCCTCATGAGCCGTCAGATTAGAGGAGATAAACAGGGGCAGGATTGTAAATTTGTTGCGTCATTAATTTTATTTTATTTTATCAGGAAACAACGAGTGTGTGTCGTTCGTCATTAATTGATTTCCACTAATCGGCTTCTTTTTCTTCACCGTCCCAAATCATCTGCTCTTATCTTCTTTTTGTCGTCCGTCATTAATTGATTTCCACTAATCGGCTTCTTTTTCTTCACCGTCCCAAACCCTCTGCTCTCATCTTTTTCTCACCGTCCCAAACCCTCTTTTCAGGTATATCACTTTTTTTTTACATTTGACCTAGTTATTATTATTATTATTTTGATCGTGAATCTATGTGTTGACAGCTTTAACAATCCCATCCCCTGTTCCCATTCATTTTAAAGTTTGAAGGCTTGTCATTTTTTCTTTAATGTCTAGGCTGCATATTAGTTGAGTGGTTAAAAACTGGAAATCAATTAGTGAGTTCATATCGAATATTCACCCGATATGATACAAGAGTCAATTCAATACTCACCCAATAAAACAACTCAAATCTCTAACCTCAAATTCCTTATCTACACCCTCAAAGGGCAAATCAATAATTATAAACGAAGTCGAAGATGATGATGAAAACGAAGAGGAACCAGCTTCACGTAAACAGGGAAAAATGAACAGATTATATAACTTGCGTATTAATATCTTATAACTTGCGTGTTTAATACAATTGTTTAAAATTGTATAACATTTAGACGCAAGTTATTGGTGTTTATTAATTTTTAAACGCAAGTAATTAATATTAAGTTTGTTACATTCAGACGCAAGTTGAAGGTGAGATTTGATGATGGGTTTGTTGAAGGAGGAAACAGAATGCGATCTGGGGCAAGAATGTTCTTGAAAGGTGAGCATGTGATGATGATGATATACAACTACAACTACACATACAAGACAATATCTTCTTTTGTGAGAAGTAAAATGAAATAATTAGAAAATGAATACTAGTAAAAGTTTTTAAAGTAAAGCTGCGGTATAATAAAATGGGATGAACAATTGTATTAAACACAATTATTTTAAATTGTATAAGATTTAGACGCAAGTTATTGGTGTTATTAATCTTTGAACGCAAGTAATTAATATCAAATATGTTACATTCAGACGCAAGTTGTTATTGCTTACAAATGTTTAAACGCAAGTAAGTAATATCAAGTTTTTACATTTAGACGCAAGTTATTATTGTTTATGAATGTTTAAACGCAAGTTGGTAATATCAACTTTTTACATATGTTTGCTTGTTATTACATATAAACAGGTTTACACATTGTTAGATGCTTGTTCATGTTAAAGACTCCAGAGAGAAAGAGAGAAATGTATAATCTTGAAGCCTCAAATTATTAATTTCAGAGAAAAAAGAGACAAAGATGGAGGCAGAAGGGCAGGGGCAGCCTCGATTATGTAGAGAGGAAACAGAGTATGGACTGTGAAACAGAGTATAAACTAATTATTATAACGCAAATAATATATCAACCCAGCAAAAAATTTTTTTTTTTAAATATAGCAATATGGTATGCAAATTAAAGAGGATAAAATGCTTGTTTTTATGGTGTGTTTTTTATTTAAAAAATAATGTCGTATGAAAAAGTTACGGAGGTTTAAAAAATGGGCGTGGAATTCAACAATTGTAGGTTATACCTATTTTGCTTTTCCCCTTCTCTTTTAGAAACTCAACGTATACTTTTCACATGTTAATGTCATCCATTGATTTATTTATGATAAAAACCCAAAATTCTCCTTATCCTTTCTTTTATGTTATGGTCCTTTTTACGATATACTTTCTCATTTATATATTATTGCTTATGATTTATTATTTTTCATGTTTTGGGCCGCTGGAGATGGGCAGCTGGGCTGTTGAAGTCTAAAAACTAAAGGGCTTAATTGTTGGGCTTAGCTAAGGAGTAATACTGAAGTCTTCGGGGATTCATATTGCTGGGCCCATTCATATTTGTCATCTGGCCCAGCCCGAAGATCTTATTTTGTGAAGACTATATAATATCACACATGAGAAGAAACCTTACGATTATCAGAGTATTTTTTTTTTTACTCATTCACTTTCTTTCTCTTCAATTTCTAAGGTTTCTTTCTCTTCTAGTTTCTGGTCGTTGATTTGTCCTAATCTGACCGTAGAAGTGTGTAAATCATTCACTATAGTGCTCAGATTATTGTTAAAGAATCTGTAAGTTGTTTTAGAGGTTTTGATAGTGTTTGGTTTGGTGTAAACGATTGATACTTTGTTTCATTATTTTTGGTTTAGAGAATTATCTCACAATCTTGTTAATTATTATTTGTTTTGACATCGTTTTCTGACATAAGTTTTTTAAAGTTACTGTGCATGGGCACATTTGGAACCTATATGCAGTGGCGGATGCACCTATAAGTTAAGGTGGGCATGTGCCCACCGTCAATATTAAATTTTTCCAAAGCAAGCAGTTTTTATTCATCTCAAAGTAGCCATAATTTTGATATCAATCCGGTGTGAGTACACGTGTTTTGATGTTATTTTAATAAGCCAACACATATGAAGATTTGTAAATAAATTGCTTATATGTAGAGACCAACATAGTTTTTATCCCTTGATTTATTAACTAGATATCTACTTCAAAAATTGACATAATAGAGGAAGTAAAAGAAATTATATCTTGCTTTTTGTTTCACTTTGAAAATTAGATTTAATAAAAAAAAAAATACTAGAAGAGTTCGCGAATATATCGAATTATTAAACGATAAAATTTTAGGCAAACAAATAAGTAATGTTTTTTTTTCATCTCTAAATGTCCTCAATTTTATTACATTATTAAGTAAATAATTACGAATAGTTTTACAATAGAGGTAATTGCTAATTTAGTCCCTGAGGTTTGTCAAAAATTGTCACTTTCATCCAAATCTTTTTTTGTCATTTTAGTCCTTGTGGTTTCATTTTTTTGTCTTTTTAGTCCCTGTGGAGTGTAGACTAACAAGATTTGGATGAAAGTGACAATTTTTGACAAACCTCAGGGACTAAAATGACAAAAAATGAAACCACAGGGACTAAATTGACAAAAAAAAAAGATTTGAATGAAAGTAGCAATTTTTGACAAACCTCAGGGACTAAATTGACAATTTACTCTTTACAATATCATTATGTGGATAAGTCTGAATAAGTTCTACTAGACTCGTTTTGACCCGTCTTATTTTATCCAAAACAAAGTGCCCCCCGTCAAAAATATTTCTGGATCCGCCACTGCCTATATGCGTCCGTCGTTATACTCACCATATGTAAACTTATCGCTAGCGTAGCAAATAGAATTTTGCAAAAACACACGTATGATTGTGAGTTTCTCAGTGCGCCCGTCAATACCACTAGTTCTTTACAAAAATGGTGACTCTTTACAACTTTGCTATTACTCGTAGATGAATAAACGAATTATAGATTTTTATATCCGTCCTCGTAGCTAAAAGGCAACGGCACTGATTTCACAGCTCTAAATTTTCCAACATTGTTCAAATGCTCATTCTCCAACCTGAATTCGTTCACCACAATGTTAGATTATGTTTTCCTGATATTCATTTTTTGTATTCATAATTAGGAATTAAACCACACCTAAAGAAATTCCATATGCCACGTCGGATGATCTCCAAACTCGCAACTATTGCAATTAGCGCATTTTTATGAAGGAATGGTGCCTCATGAAAATCCAGCACAGTTTGCATCCATGCAAGTCTCAGTATCACATTCAATACCTGCAAATTATTATTATTATTTTTACATACTAAAAGACAGTTTTTTATAATACAATGAAGTATAAGTGGTAATTAAAGCATAGTTAATTAATTAAGATCTAAAAGGATAATTGCATCATTGTTTTTTAATATTGTATATGGCTAATTAGTGATTACCATAGCTATGAAGTAGATAGATCTGTTAGGCAAAATAAGTTTATCTCTTAACCATGGATTTTCAGAGTCTCTGCATAGTAGGCCCCAATCCATCACTATATCCCAATAGGTACTGAATATTGTTGCAACTCCTGAAGTAGATGCAGATATGATTTTCAAGGTTGTTCCTCTTTGTTGACTGTAAATTGTCCTTGTGACCACTGCGGCAATGGTAGAGAAGTATTTGAGTGCGTTCAGAGCCTGTGTAGAGTCGCGTCCATCACATAAGCGTCGTATGCACTACACAATTGTACAAATAATATTTAACAAACATGAACTTTTATCGATGGATCATTGAGGGGTCATGCTGTAGGATATGTACCTGTAGGACTCGAATCCAATATGGGATAACTGCAATGACAATAGTAAGAGCATCGTAAACTTCACTACTGCTGCATTTTCTGCGTTTCTCGTCTTGAAATCTCCCCAACCGTAGTAGCATACGTAGAACTGCAGATTCCTCAATAGCTGAACCTGAAACAACAAAAGTTTAAACATTTCTTAGTCCCATGATCTTAATATGATCCTTGTTTCCTAGAAGGGGTTCGGATTTTACCTGACTAGTAAACTGGTCAGCCAAGAAGAAATCAGGGAGTGTGACCGCATAAAGTGGAGCACAAATGCAATGCCATAAACAGACTAAGAGAAAGTAGCGGTTTGCACGATAGAAGATGTCAAATGGACAAATTGTTATCAAAATAACAACCTACAAAACACAGTTTACGGTTAAAATTAATACAAAAATCCATAAACGTATAAGGGACTAGTATGTGATGCATCCTACAAGGCGAGTAATGCTTAATGAAATGATCTTGCTGATGCGGTTCCTAGTGCCCATATTTGGAACTAGAAATGGGAATTACCATCATTGGTTCATCTCTAATGGGTCAAACGGGTCGAAAATCACACAAGATGTTTGTTTAATGCATAATACCTCATAAATCATTTCACCAAACAACTAGATCATTACTGAGATTTAATTGTCATATTTCACACACTAATTGTTCATAAGAATATTTTGTTGACCTGTTTCCCGACCATGCCCGTTTAACCAACTCTATGTAGACCAACATAGCCGGTTGGTAAGTCAAGTAATTGGCTCTGCATTCCACATACAGTATATGTTCATCATGGGCAAACCTCAGAAACAACTACCACATAATCCCATATATACAACAAAAATACAAGAGAAAAGAAGTTCTTACAATGACTAAGAACAGGGGAAGTAGTTCAGTAATTGCTTTGTAACTTTTAGTTACTGGATCCAATTCCATTTCAAGATTTGAGAGTACAGCTGCAAGAGTGAGTACCGACAGACCAGAACTGAGGAGTAGAACCTCTTTGAACCCCAATTCTGTACGCTGCTTGAACCCAAATATAAACGAGTAATTAATGCGATAGCGCGTCCAAAAGTATACATTCCCAGCATACATCAGCATATGCAACACCAGAAATCCAAACAAGCTGTACAGTGGAAAGATGGTATCCATGTACTTCGTTCGACCTTCACTCTTGAGCAGATTTCTAGCATGTATACTTACAATAATCGCCACCATAAGCGCTAATGAGAATCCAAAGAAGCAACCTGAAACAGAACATACATTGGTGAAAGCTGTACAAGTCTAAAATAGGCTCTTGTCGCCTTAAGTTGAACTTGCAGGACGTCTGTACCCTGTAACTTACCTACTAAAAATGTTACCCGATGCTTGTCTCGTTTAGCTTTGGGCCTTAAGGTGTCCATTCCTTGATGTCGGTTCCCGTTACAAAAATGCTTTATGAAGGCTGCTTCGACTCGCTCTATGAGCTTAGAAACCTGAAGGAATTTTCTATGTTAAAGGTCGGTAACTTGACCGATTTCAAAGCAGCATCAGTTAAAACATCATAGTAACATACCTCATCAGATTGGCTCAAGTAAGATTCTTCAACCATCTTCAAGTAGGCATCCGACGCATTTCTTGATGTGATCTGCAATAACAATCTAGGTCAGCAATTGAACACCTGGATGTACACATGTATAACAAAAACTAAACATCCCTAACCTTATCATACTTCTTCATTATCTTAGAAACGGCCAACTGATTCAGGAACCTGGTTTGTAAAGCCACATACACTTCAGTTATCTATTTTACTGTAACATTTATAATGATTAATCAATGCTTACGCGTAGTTCTTTAAAAACCGAAGCTTTTCATGGAACTCAATAAAAGCCTGCTTCAACTTTTCTTCTGCATTTCTGACTTCATTTTTGTTAAAATGCAGGTCAATATTCAAACTATTGAAAACATTTTTCACTGTGGATAGCGGTGTTTCTGGAGCGGCGTTGATCTTTACATGACTTAAAACTTCTAAAGAAGCCATCTTGTATCCCTTTTTACCAGATCTCTTTTGCTGTTCTTCATGAATCACCTCCAATGGATTAAAACTACCTGTGTTTCTTTCATTCATGACATCAGCAGCAACCGCAGCGGCCGCAGTGGGATTAGTAACTTTAATTCTAAGAGCAATGAGAGCATCCATTTGATTACTCAGCTCTTCAGCCTGCATCACCACCTCCTCCACTTTACTTTTATAAAAAACGTATCACTTTATTAAATTCATTATCAAGTCCTCTAAAGAACAAAAGCTCAAGATCTCCTCCTTCCTCAGACGACCGAAGAAATATCGTCTGGTAACTCTGATCACCATCTTCCCCTTGCTCTTCATCTACATCCTGCATTGCACTCACTAGAATCACTTCATCTTCTTTATCCTTTTTTGGACTATTGTTACCATACCGAGTAGTCAGTCCACTAAAAGCTCTAAAAAGAGACACCCTGCGCTTCAAAGACGCCGCTTTCGATGGCGGCAATCGGCTGTGACCCGGTCTGTCTCCTGTGGAAGATCAAGATCTGTTTCAAGAGAGTCTTGAGGTAGTTGTAATTCATATATGCTTCTCTCCATTCAGGCACCATTTGTGAAGCAAATTCCTTTCCAAACTTCATTGCTAACTTAAAACTTCAAATGAATAAAATATACAGATATGAACAAGTATTCAGATGAATATTTCTCTGTTGCAAATGCAATGTTGTTGTTTTTTATATTTTCACACTATATTCAAACTTTGGAAGAAATTGACCTGCTTCCAGCTATTGTGGCGTGTTTTATAAAAATAATCAAATATATGTTTCTAAAACTAAATTATTTAACAACTCATCATATTAAATGAGTTAAGTTTTGACATTAACACATTCTGTTAAAATCTTATATTACTCTGTCGCACATCGATGTATAAACTATAAACATATTATGGTCAAACGTGACAGAGGATCTCAAATCTTACCCGTTAATTCACACGTCGAGATCTTTCTCTTAATATTTTACTTATTCTATCTATCATTGCGGTAAATGATATACAAATAAAATATTGTATTGTCTTGTGACTCTTGTCGTAAAAAGATAAAATATTCTGATTAAAAATAGAATAATACGGAGTACTTCTTATGGAACTACGTTTTAAATGCAAGATAATAAATTCATACACACAAAATAATATCATAAACGTTAAATTATTTATAATCATACCATCACATACATTTTTGTACATATTAATATATTATAATAAGATCGAGTGACCGATTCTTGTAAAAAAATCTTTTTTATTCGTACGAAGCAGTATGAAATCCGTGTATAATTTACACACCATTTGTATGCAGAAATGCAGTTACTTAAAATATGTATATATCAAAAATGCTACTTAAAATTAAAAAATCTATACATATAATAAACCAAAGCCATTTTAATTACATGGCATTCAAAGAGGAATTCTCTTCCTTGAGTGTGCCATGTGTCATCCCATGTGGCATTGAGATATTTTAGGAAAAAAATATTTAAAAATAAAATTTGATTTTTCTCTCTTATGTTTCCTCTCATAACTTTTAACCGTTAATATCTTTTATATAAGAGATTTTTTTAAAGAAAAAAATTACACCAAATTAACGAGCGTTTTATTACCTTTCCAACGAGTACCATAGTGTTATATATAAAACGGAGAAAAAAAAACGACTATTTTTTGTGGGGTTTTGTTTAAAGTTATACATTGTTTTAGGTTAGATATTAATATTAGAGCTATACATTGTATAAGGTTAGGCTTAACATTGGAGATACATTTTTAATTGTTTTAGGTTAGGTGTTACCCAAAGCTTTCTTGCATATAACTGTAAAGCGAATCATTCTATTTCATATGTAAAATTAATATGTCATATTAGATTTCTCAACCCCCGGGACGTTCCCGGGGTATAATCTAGTAAGGTATATAAAGTTATGAGGTAGGTTAACATAAATGGTTTTTTAACGTACAAATGATATATCAACTAAAAAATTACGGTGAAGGAAAATCACAATTACCCATAAATAGTTACGCACCAAAATTACGCATGAAGGAAATAACTAATAAAATATTATGCATTAAGGAAATCGAAAGTAGGCACATTAATTATTTTTACACTTTGTAAGCTAACGTACAAATGTACCATAAGGATGTCAGAGGTGTTGAATGAAAGTTAATTTAAAAAAAAAAAACAGTCTTATGTGGTCAACAAAAGCATTGTGTATTTGTGTATATTCAATGTAGTCATCGTTATCCATCTATTCCTGGCCGTCGTGGACGGCATGTCGCTATGTGAGTCTGACTGCTTCAATTATTTTGTTTTTCAGCCTTGTTGGTGAACGGACCTACCTACCACATATTTATTTTCTTTTATAAAAAAGGAAAACGCGCTTATTAAAAATCAATTTCTTTTATTCACTAAATCAAGCAACAATTTCGGCGGAAATACACGAATCAATCACTAACGTTAAATTTTAATATTTAAACCGAAAACAACACTACAACAAAAGGATGAAACCAACTAAACTTAGAAAGTGCTTTAAATATTTTAATATTAAAGTTAAATTTAATATCAACTACGCGCTGCTACGGAGAGTATAAAACCGTACCACATAGCATTAGTGAGAGTATAAAACCGTATCACGTAGCATTAGTAACACTTTGTTGCTGACGACTAACAACACTAAAAAAACTCATAAAAAAAGATATAAAAAACAAAAATAACAAAACTTAGTGAAATGTAAATGTAAAAACTGTGAACCATGCATGCCCGTTACGGCGTGATAATGCCCAAAAATTAGACCGAAACTTAAAACACAGTGTGACCATTCGACAGAAAAATAGAGCTAAAAACGTTGAAACTACATACGCAAGTTGTGGCGTGTCAACTTGAAAAAATTTGAGTGAAACGTAACACTAAAAATCTATTTAAGATACACGGGATAAAGTTGAAAGTAAAAAAGTGTAGAGGTTTAATGTAGAAGATGAAAAGTATTAAAAGTAAAGAAAAAACAAAATATGATACAATTTACATAGCATGTTATACAATCTTTCATGCATAAAATACTTGTTAAGCATGATATACAAGAACATAAATCACAAACCACTTGTAATTAATCTATACTATATTATAAAGCATCTAGCAATGATTCCAACCAAATTTAAGAGATTACAACATTTTATTCTTATGGTACAACAACTTAATGAAGTGAGTAAGGGTGCAAAATAGTCTTTTTACATGAGCATTAAATTGATAAATGAATTATTGGATAAATTAATATTAATATCTCATCATATTCTTGTATCATGATAATAATTAAAAAGAAGAAAGTGAAGAGATGCAACTCCTTATAAATTAAATGATTTAGTAATTACTTGAGAATTAAAAAGACAACAAACTCTTATAAATTAGTCTTCTTTGTTCATAAAAAGAATGGTTTAAAGGGAAAACAGTCAAGCAAGATGCTTTCTGTTTGAATACATCGAAAGAAGTGAATGTGTTTTGGCAAGCAATGTTATGTAATTTGTACGTTTTATCTCTACTTTGGTTATGTTTATGTATTCTTGGGTTTAGTTTTAAAGATTATTTATTTTTTGTTCACACAAGACATCTTTGTCTACTCTGTTCTGATTGATGATGTTGTAGGAGCTTCAACTTTAATAAACATGTATATGTATATATTGTGGTATATATTCTTAACATCATTTTTCTTTCTCTTCAGTTTGACAAACACCTATTTTACCTTAGCCATTATAACTTCGTCAAATATAATAAGAGATGTAGATTAATTATATTATCAAATCATGTATAGATAACTATATCATCGCGGGGAGTTAAAATGAGAATCAATGTTCATAATGCTTTTATATATATATATTATATATATATATATAATATAGGGTTAGAACTCGTGAATAAAGCAAGATACAAATGAAGTGGTCAATAGAAAAACACAAAAATCAAATCTTAGTCCCATATGATGGATGAACATATATTTATGTTACATATGAAAAAGTTTAACAATGTATAAAATAAATTATTCACATCTAATGGATTATCACATGTTTACGGGTTATAATATGTTGAGGTTTGCAAAAAATATATATATAAAATACTTGAGTTATGTCTCTTGTTTTATAATGTTTGAATATGAAGTCTTAACGAACTTATAAACATATGATACAGTATTATAATAATTGTACTGCAGAAAAGAAGCAAAAATATCCCATGTAGAAAAGAAAGTAAATAAGCAAAAAAAATATTCGAACTATTATAATTTGCATTTCTGGTACAATAATATAAATAATTGTTGAGCATCATTATATATTATTCCTATATATGGCGTCATAGACTATCATTAATCAATGCTATAGTTCTTTCGACTCATGTATTATTCTAAATGTGTGGGCCAACTGATTGAATTTCATAAATGAGATTGAAGTTAAGTCAAAGATGGCATGAATGTTGTTATCTAAGTCGCAATAAAGATTAACCTCAAGATTTTTGTCAAAGTTATTCAAGATGGTCTATAAAGAGTTTGAGAGTCTAAATTTACAAACATATTTTTAATTGATTTACAAATTTAACATGATATTCTATTAATATAAAACATGAAAGTTCAGCAGCCAGAGCCTTTATCTTGCAGCAAAGTGTTGTTATCATCATATTAGTCCATCATGGTGTTCATTACCCTTGATAAGGACATACTTTGATAAGCCTTTATGAGTATGATGATGAATTGTATAAAGAATGTGTTATAAACCATAAAGTTTGCTATTTTGTTTGATAAAATTTTAGGAGATTATGATGAAAAAGAATTAGCAGCAAGCGCATATGAATCAATGTCATTTTTTGTTGCCGCTGCATCGCAACCCATATGATACTGTCCTACCATTGTTTCCATTTATCATCACATATTTATTTTTGTTGTTGCTTTGTTTTTAGTAAATGTTGTGTTCCCGCTGCACACGCGCGGGCACCTCACTAGTACTATATAATTCTTGTTAAACACTTAAATTTGCAAAACTTTATAACATTGTATCTATTTACATAATTCTGTTTGAGCATAATCTATACTATATTATAAAGTATTTTATAAGGACTTCTTAAAACTTAAGAGGTATAAATGTACGTGGAACCCATTTATCAACATACAAAAGGTTTATAATGTTAAATATCGGTTCATAAAAAGTAATCTTCTATAGGTTGTAGGTGTGGGTTGACAATTAAAATCATAAAAGTTTAAGAGGGTCGGCAACAACTAATAGCATGGTTCATGCAAAGTAGTCAAACCTTAAGTAATTTCAAAATAAGAAAATGTTGCAAAGAAAAAAATAATAATAAAGGGATTGCATCATACCAACTGGTTATAAATTTTTTGACTACATATTTCTGATGGGTCCACTACAATTAATCTTACATCAACATCATCCTGCACATATGTAAATAAGTAAGGAAAAAATATAAACTGAACAAGAACATGTATATTTTATATAATTTAAAATTGCATATATTTAGTGCAAAGAATTTAAAAATGGAAGTTAAAGTCGATTGAGAATCCCATAACTTTAATTATATATTATACAAACAAAACTTATGTTAAAAAATTGTTAGAGGACCACAATATTCAGTAACCTTAAAATTTAAAACTTATGTGGTGTTGATTGTGACAAGTTGGTTTTCCAGTACTATTTGTATCTACAAATTACCATCAATTATCAAACTTTTTAATTGGAAGCTAAAAAAACCATTGAACGCATTAATATACGGAATAAAAATTCTCTCAACATCTTTAATGATTTGCTAGAACAACTTAACGAATCAAATATACACAAACTTATTTACATGGACATAACAAATTAACAATAAGCAATTTGAAAACCACAGGTGCATTAAACATTCACGGATAATTACTTTTATACTGTATCCATGTGCTAATTTAAGAAAAAAAGGAACAAATTTGTGTAATCAAACCTTCGAATCAGATCCATATCCAAAATCGAGAAGTAGGTCTATTACCGTCATTGATGTTGGTTAATGGAAGAAGACAATCAGAAGCGAAAAGAGACTCACCAAGCATGTTTGAAGGCTTCGATATCTCCATAGATGCTGATGAGAGGAATGGAAAACCCTAAAATGGGAGCGTATTCTATTTCTTTATGGCTGCAAATGAGAAGAATGGGAAGCATATGCTTTTTAATACATGAGAAGGTGAGTACACATATACCACTTCATGGACACTCAAAGGTCTAAGCATTCAATTGGGTTTTATTAGGTTTTATTAGGTGGGTTACATCTTGAGATGGATATAAAGTGTGTATTATACAAATATACATTTGGCATTATATATTGTACATGAGGGACATAAAGGGAAGAAAATGACCAAAAAATAAATATTTGTGAGAGACCTTTGAAATCCCATCTAAAAAATTTGTTAAAATTACCTTAGTGGACATCTTTGGTCCTTAATAAGGTAATAGAGATAGAGATTATAGATATAAATTTAATGGTAATTGAGGTTATGATAAAAGAATGTGTACAAGTAGGTTTTGCATGAAGGTAGAAATGAGAAAAATTACATGAATTTGGGTTTAAGTATCAGACTTTTCCTATGCCATATCTTAAAATTCATGTAAAATGACATTCGTAAGACATCTTTTTCTCCTTTATAATGTAGTATAGATTGTCAGGGTGGGGGAGAAGATTTGTTATAGAAGGGAAGAATATGCATGTTTTATCAGTGGAAACTAGGATAGGGCGCTAGATACGTTGTTAACAGATGAAAACACTTAAAGGTGGATGCCCAAATCTTTTTAAATTAGAAGGTGAAAAAGATGCAAGGTGAAGGACTGTATGATGGGTGATAATTTTAAATTGGGGATTGGTGATAGAGTAGGATGCCGAGAATTGAGTTAGAACTAGAAGAAACGGAAGACCTCAATGCAAGGTTGAACTCGATG
>JAUTDX010004221.1:0-26413 GCA_030844895.1 Ambrosia x helenae | reverse complement strand
ATGGATATGAAAGAAGTAGGAATTAGTAAGAACGCAGGACGCAGTTGGATCTCCATAAAGAATTCGGTCCACTCTTTTCAAGCAAAGGACACAAGCCATGAAAGAAACACAGAGATCCAAGCAATGCTAAGTAAGCTGAAGACGCAAATGAAAGGCGCTGGATATGTAGCCGACACCTCATTGGCTTCTTTGATCTAGAAGAAGAAGAGAGAGAGTCAGAGGTTTGGCATCACAGTGAAAAGATCGCTCTCGCTTTCGGGCTATGCGTAATCCCCCCTGGACTCTCCATCAGGATAACTCAAGAATATGAGGATTTGTTTTGATTGTCACACTGCCTTTAAGTTCATTTCAGGTATCACTAATAGAGAGATCATTGTAAGAGATAATAATCGGTTTCATCGGTTTACAGAATACGAGTGCTCGTGTCGCGATTATTGGTAAGATTATTTTTTATATAAATTTATTCGGTTATATGTTTGTTTATATGTTTCTTGGTCTGTTATTCAAAATCCAAATGTAGCCTAGTTTGATTAATCAAAATGAGGATATTAAAACAAAATAATGATGAATAAGATTTGACACACATTTGTTGGTAGCCATTTGACAACACAAAATGAGTAATAAAATGATAAAAACTCATTGTTCGAAGAATGATATTGCTATCACAAAACCAAACCAAAGAAAAACAAATGAACTCTTTTGAATTGTAATAATTAAATTATTGATATTAAACATAATCTGAAATAAATATCTCGACAATGTTCCAATAAACTTGTATCTAAAAAGATTAAAAAAACCATTGGCGCAGCTTAGTTGGGGCGGGGAGGGGCGGCCGACCCCCCCGAATTTTCGCAGCAGAAGTTCCGATTATATAGTATTTGTATAGAAAATTTTGGAAATATAGGGTTTCGACCCCCCGAAACAGGTTTTCGACCCCCCGAAACTAGTGACTTCCAACCCCCGGTGAGTTCCGACCCCCCGAACCTTCGGGTCAAGCTTCGCCACTTTAAAAAACCTAAAAGATTTGTGTAAGGGTGTTCTTGCAAATAAGTAGAACTAGAGCTATAGTTACCCGTGTGTTGTCGTGGGAGTATGGGAGGCGGTTTGAATCCCTTACGTACCAAAACAAAAATGCTAGCGTCATTGAAAAAATGTTTTGTTGCTAATATTAACTTTATTTTGAATGGATTTTATACTGTTACATTGAGAAAACTATAAAAACAAATACCACATCGGTACTGATATTATTCGTTGGTTATCCACGATAAAGAAAAATATCACTATACAGGTGCTGAAAATATTTGTTCGGTACGAGTACACGATACCAAATGCTCATCCTAAAGAAAGGGAAAAAAATCACGATAAAGAAACATATTACTATACCACTACCGTACCAGTAACGAAAGTAACACCTCGGTACGACTACAAGGTCCCAAACGTTAATCCCCAAAAAGAAAAAAAAAACAGTACTCGGTACCAAATAAAAAGTGGTTTTGCAAAAAAAAAAAAAAGATAAGAAACAGGTGTACGCTAGCAAAATAGGAACAATGCATATTAGCAAATTATAGGTGTGCATGTTAGCACCTACTTTAATATTATAAATAAATTTACAAGATTAAAGATTAATAATTAATAAAAATATATTATTAATATTAATAATAATAAAACTGTTCCAAAGTTTTATATTCAACTAGGATTCTATTACCCCGCTATTCGCGGCGGAGCTCCTGTTACGTTGAGGGTTTGGTGAACGTTAAAGATCGTGTGTCGCTGCTGTGGAGATCCTGTTGCGTGGAGGGTTTAATGGGCATAAAAGATAATATTAATTGACGGTTATACTCGTGTGAGCTTAAAAAAATACTTGCAGCTAAAAGTTTAAAAGTTTAGTGTCAAAGTTTGAAATCCTAAAAGCTAAAAGTTTGGTGGTCAAATTGGAAGAAATGTGTTAGTTGTCCCGCGGTTCGCGGCAGGCGTGGCTGTTGTGTGTACATGTTACGTGTAAAGCACGGCGGAGAAGCACACTATTTAACTAACCGTACAAAAATTACAAGTTACCTAATCTTTGGACAAAACATGAAAGCAACCCATTTAAAGCAACCACTTTGCTCAGTTGCTGGGCCTAAATCAGTAAATGGGCCGTCTCATGAGAACTCCAAACAGGCCCAAATCAGCAGCCAATAAGCATTTGCAGCCGTCACAAACATCCTATCAAAACTACTTACTGTAGAAGTGTGCCATCTTTATTCTTCTATATATTAAAGTAGGAACACATTAATAGTGCACAGATACTAAAATGAGCCGGCGAATCAATAGACGCCAAGTGGCATCTATAGTTTTTTTTTTCTTTTGTTTCTTTCGATTTTTGTTTTTGAATATTTAAGACTTTAACAGACATTCTCTTTCTCTCTGTATATTAATTGAAGGACACTATTTTTAATATAATATTGGCCATTAACTTTTACGTTAACTTTATTTTCTGCTACTAACTTTTAGGTTAACTTTATTTTCTTTCAATTTGACTACCAAACTTTTACTTTTTACGATTTAAAACTTTGGCCATTAACTTTTAACTTAACTTTATTTTCTTCTAATTTGACCACCAAACTTTGACCATCAAATTTTAGCTTTTAGGATTTGAAACTTTGACCACCACACTTTTAGCTTTTAGGATTTCAAACTTAGACCACCCAACTTTTGCCACTAACTTTCTTACTAACTTATGTATTTTATTTTCTTCCAATTTGACCACCAAACTTTGACCGCCAAACTTTTAACTTTTAGGATTTCAAACTTTTACCACCAAACTTTTAGCTTTTAGGCTTTCAAACTTTGACCACCAAACTTTTAGCTTTTAGGATTTTAAACTTTGACCACCAAACTTTTAGCTTTTAGCCGGGAATATTTTTTTGAAGCCCACGCGACAATAACGGTCACTTAATATTACCTTTTATGTCCACGAAACCGTCCACAATTACGCGAAAGAAAGCGGAAAAATTGTTGCCCATAGTGCTACTAAACACTTATACACAACAAACGTGCCCCGCCGCTTTGCGACGGTTAACAAAAACCCTAGTTAGATATATATAATTTGAGAAGTATGACATCAATTATTGAAACTCAATTTCTATCTCTCAAAGGTTTTAATTGAATATACTCTACTTGAATATATTCAATTTGTATATTGCGCTTCTGGTAATTCACACTGTAAAAGTGTCTTACGATTACTCAACTCCTATTTCTAAGGTTTTAATTAAATGCTCTGTTGGATTGTATATTGTGCTTCATATATTTGTGGGATACACTAGGTTTCAGTTGACACTGTTTCATACCCAAAAAGAAGGGAACTACGTCTGAGTTAAACTTGGAGATGGAAGTCTTCTTTCGTTTCTCGATAGTGAAGTAAGACCAAGCCCATGAGCTTATTATCTCAGGTCGGAACAAGTTGATAGGATCCCCCTTTTTACGTCCCCATGCCGCCTGTGTGGTGACATGGGGCCGAAAAAAGGAAAGAGAGGGATGGTTCCTTTTCGTGAGCGATTCATCCTTCCCGAACGCAGCATACAACTCTCCGTATTTCATGAATTTTCTCTTAAATAAATATAAGCCAACTAGGTTATATCCTGGAAGTTTTCCGGAATAGACAAATCTAATATGAAGTGTTAAAATATGTGTTTATGATGTAACATAGAAATTAATGTACTACAATATGAGAAAACAACAATTTTAATCATGTGAATAAAAATGAAAATGTATATTAAAAAGAAGATGTACGTTTGGATGAGTAGAGTCAGAAGCAACCATTGCATGGCGTGATTGAGGCGGTGGTCTTGAAGATGTGGTTTGTTTTAGAAAGGAGTGGATTTAACATATTCTGATTTGGCTGAAAATAGAATTTATATATACTGGTTTGAACATGATTAGTGACTTGTCTAGACATTGATTAATAAATTACCTGAATATATTGTGTTTTTTTCTTGTATGAACAATACTTCACCAAAAATAGTCGTTTCTTTTACGTTTTTTTATAGAACTATGGTGCTTGTTGGAAAGATAATCAAATGTTTGTTAATTTGGTGTAATTTTTTTCTTTAAAAAATCTCTTATATAAAAGTTATTAATATTTAAAAATTGTGGGGGAAACATGAGAGATAAAAAGACTTTTGAAGGGAAATAAAGGGGGATGCCACGTGACACACTTAAGACCATGTGTAGTGGGTGTGAAATTTGGAGCCCCTCACTTGGGCAAATGTTGACACGTGACGTGCGGGTCCCACCAGGGGCTTGAAAGTGGCTTGAAATTTATAATGGGTGTAATGGTGTGATGTGGTGTGAGTATATAATAATATTAAATTTGAATAAAAAAGAAAAAAAAAATGAAATGGCATGAGCTGATTGGAGGAAGAGAGAAGAGTCCAGTGCGAAATATTTCGCGTGGCCCTCATTCACGCCCAATTCACAAGGGTGGGGGGGGGTGTGTTTCCATGTGAATGGGGCGCCAAAAAGGGGCATTAACGCCCATTTCACTGACGAGTACGTATGTCTAAGAGGAAATGATGACCTCCTTAAGCACCATGTCAACTTTATTGCTTTCTTTTATTAATATATAGATATAGATATAGATAGGGCTGTTCATGTCACTGACGCTCGCCGGTCGCTCGGAAAATACTCGAAAAATGCTCGCTCGATCTTCCGCTCGGTTGTAAATGAGCCGATCGGCCCGATTCGGTTTATAAACGAGCCAAGCACGAGCAAAGGTCCGTTCGGCTCGAATACATTTTTATCTATTTATTATATTTTTGATTATAAATATACACACAATTTACATACATATATATGTATTTATAGCTTTATATATAACATTCTATTGGATTTGGCTCAATATATGCAAACAAAATAGGGGAATTGGATTTTAACAACCTGAATTATTTGAAATTGGCCACTTGCACCCCCAACTAAAAAATTGGTCATATATAATCTGAACTATTGACTTATTGGAATCTAACACCCACTAACGGTAAAATCACTAACACCGTTAGTGGGTTCGCTGACATGGCAAGATTTGCTGATGTGGCATGCTGACGTGTCAATCCACGTGTGCACACATCAGCGTGCCACGTCAGCAACTTGTGCCACACCAGCGTGCCATGTCAGCAACTTGTGCTACATCAGCGTGCCAAGTCAGCAACTTGTGCCACGTCAGCAACCCAACTAACGGCGTCAGTTAGTTGGGTGCTAAATTTCAATAAGTCAATAGTTCATGTTATATATAGCCAACTTTTTAGTTGAGGGTGCCAATGGCCAATTTCGAATAGTTTGGGTTATTAAAATCCAATTCCCCAACAAAATATAACTACCCCACTTAACCTAATAAAAAATTTAACACTGAGTTTAATAGTAAAACCATAAGTCATGAGGTGACAGTCTAGACTTCTTTATGGTATTAGTCGTCCATCGCTAATCGTCGCTTAATACCACCCATGCCACAATGTAGCAATTGTTCTCTGCATTAACTGATCACCTCACCAGTCTCAACCTAAGCTTCATAACCGGACACTCGGATCTCAATATTAGTGTTACTGTCAGACAGTTTGACCTTAGTTATCACCCGACAATGAAATCATCGAAGGAAGCATCCCAATTTTATGGTCAACATTACTCTCTGCTTGATTCTCGTTCGGCGCTCGCTCGAAAAAATTTGCGCTCAAAAAATGTTTACTCGGTTTTTGACTCGATTATAAACGAGCCACTCTGCTCAATTCAATTTATAAATGAGCCAAACACGCAAAACTCTAATTGGATTGACTCGACTCGTGAACACTATAGATAATAACACATGCAAATGATTTATGCAGTGTAAACATTCCCAAAATAGAGAAATACGAAAGAAAAAAGGAAACTGAGAAGACTTCATTTGACAACAATATAGAACAAAATAATAATAAAATAATTGAAAAAATCATTCAATCCAATTTAATCCTACTTTCACGTCCACAGCAAGAGAAAATGCTAAAGTCACAGCACACAACCCCTCTCTCTCCTCTTTCTCTCTCTAGAAACGAACAAGAATCTCCTTCATCTCATTTTCTGTATTAAGATTTAACAAACACACATCACACTGTTAGTAACAGACAACAATAACACACACACACACATATATATATAACAATAATAATAATAATATTATGTTTGAAGCTTAACACTCACTTTGAAGAATAATATCTTCTACACCAATCACTCTCACTATTTGATTTATTATTATTATTATCATTATTATTCTGGTAAGTTTTATTATTATTATTATTATTTTGTATTTTATTTTGTTTTACTAGTTTTGTTAGCTGTTTACACTCATTTTAGCTTTTTGTATCAACTGTTTATGTTTCTTATAGCTTTTTATTAATTTTGATAAAATAATAAAAAAAAAATTAAATCCTAATATTACATCGAAACAGAAGGCAAACGAACGTCCACTTAGTTTAGAGGTGTTGCGTTCGTAGCATTACTATGCATGACTTGTCGGACTCGACTAAGTAGCGAAAGAAAACCAAAAGTGTTAGAAAATGTTATAACAAGACACACGCTTTCTCGTGTTTGGTCACTTTGCTGAATCTGATAGATTAGATTGGTGTTTATGTATGCATATGTCTGCAAAGTATGTTCAATTTCGTTAATAGTTTTAGGAATGATGAGAACTGGATGTCGATGATATTCGGATAATGTTATAGGGTATGATGTTAAAAGGTTTTTGTTTTTGTTGGTGTGCAGCTAGCTAGGGTTTGTAGCTGGATTGAGTGATACATGTTATGTAAATGTTTGTCAGTTGATTGTTTATGTGTATGTAAAACATAGTGATTGACGGTTTGTTGTTTCGAAAGATGGTACCACCAGGGCAACCAACTCCATTGTTGCGGTCGAATTCTGGTTTAATGGGAGGCCAAGGGTCTCCTCAGACTGGCTTCTCGTCTCTTGTTTCACAACGTGCGCAGTTTAATGGGCCGAATGGCCCGAATATGATTGGAAATGTGTCGAACCTCATCCATCAAAGTTATAGTAATGGGTCTCAAAGGGGTGTGATTGATGGTGGGGATGAGTCTGATAGTTTGTCTGGTATGAGAAATGGGTTGGGTTGTAATGCGCCTTCTTCGTCGTTTGTTTCGTCGGATATGGTTAATTCGAATGCGTTGGGTCATATGGCTGGACAGCAAATGTTGTCGGACCAGCAATCAGCGCAACAGATTGAATCTCAAAATTTGCAACCGAGTCAGCAACATATATCTGTCCCTCACAGTAACCGTCATCCACAGCAGCAGCAGCAATACCAAAACATTCAAGGTGGTGTCGGGCAGGTTAAGTTGGAGCCGCAGATGACGACAAACTATCAGCATGGACAAACTACTCAACAGCTGCAAGCTTTGAGAAATCTCGGGCAAGTGAAAATGGAAATGCAACATGCTCCGTCCGTGAGTAACTTGCAACCAGTAAAATTAGAGCCGCAACACCCTGACCCGTCATTATTTCTGCAGCAACAGCAGCAGCAGCAGCAGTTACTTAACGTCTCTAGGCAGTCTCCGCAGGCGGTTGCTGCTGCGCAAATTAATCTTTTGCATCAACAGAGATTACTACAGCTACATCAGCAACAGCAGATGTTGAAAAATATTCCTCAACAAAGGCCTCCGATGCAACCGCAGTTTCAACATCAAAATCTGGCAATAAGATCTCCGGCAAAACCTGTGTATGAACCAGGAACGTGTGCAAGACGGCTAACACATTATATGTATCAGCAACAACATAGGCCTGAAGTAAGCATTTGATAATATGTGTTGTAGGATAAGATAATTTCCGCTGCTGAAAATGGTTTTTATATTTTTATGTCTTATTCACTTATAGGATAATAGCATCGAGTTTTGGAGGAAATTTGTGGCCGAGTACTTCGCTCCTAACGCAAAGAAGAAATGGTGTGTTTCTTTGTACGGAAGTGGTCGCCATACTACAGGAGTTTTCCCTCAGGTCAGTGTTTAGTGATAATACGAAAGTAATGCATGGGTATCTCCTCTTCTTAATTACTTCAGTTAATATCAAAATTCCTCATATTATGTGATTGTGTGTTCCATATATCAACTAGATCAGATGGTAGTAACTATTTATAAATATTAACGCTGAAGATAGGTTCAGTGTTTCATATTCTTGTCAATGCAAAACATCAATAACAGCGAGTGCAATCTCTGTTTATGCTCGTGCAGGACATATGGCACTGCGAAATATGCAATAAGAAGCCAGGCCGTGGATTTGGCAAGTCTCCTGTTTGCATTTCAATTATTTACTTGTTCTACAGTTAAAACTGTCTTCTTTATTACCCCTTGTATTTTGTAAAGTCATACTGTTTTCTAGACTATGGAATATAGTAGTTCATATGAACAATTTGTTATAAAAACATTTGGAGCTCTCTTTATCCTCAGGTCAAGATTTATTTTGTCAATTTTTCCTTTGGGTTCTTCTAGTATTTAAGGTAGTCACATGTACAACAAGGGACAATGATCAGTTTCATTTAGCTTTTGATCTAAGTCAGCTGTTTAACTGCACATATTGACCCATAATAGATCACTAAGTTTTATTTCAAGTCAAAGTGTAGGTTAATGTTAGGATTTTTCTCAGAGGCCAGATTCTAATCCCTTGTGATGTACTTATATACGCCGTCTACTCGATTAGTTCTATCACAACCATCTAAGGTCAATTGACTCTAGAGGTGACAATTTCGATTCAGTTGTGAATGGGTCAATTCAGGTAATATATTGGGTGATTTGGGTCAAATAAAAAAGTCACTGGGAATGTATTGCCAATGCATACAACCTACTAGATCACTTAATTCACAAACTTATATTAATAGTGTGTCAATATATTTTGTTGTCTTAACATATTATATAAAGTTGCCCATTTGAGCTGAACTAGCTGACATGTTACCCTCCCCGTCCATTTTACCACCTCTGATCGTCTCCATCTGCCTAGATTGGTCTGCATTTGGTCTATTTTCAGATTTTATGCTCCTTTTGTTGTATCTAACATATGAATATTCACTTTCAGAGGCCAATGTTGAAGTTCTGCCAAGGCTTTTTAAAATAAAGTATGAAAGCGGTACTTTGGAGGAACTCCTTTATGTTGATATGCCAAGAGAATATCAAAACTCACGTGGACAAATTGTTTTGGACTATGAAAAAGCCATACAGGAGAGTGTTTTTGAGCAACTGCGTGTTGTCCGTGATGGTCAACTGAGGATAGTTTTTACTCCAGAGTTGAAGGTTAAATGTTCACTCTTGTTGTAAAGAGCTAGAAGTGATTGAGTTATGTACTTATAAGTTCTTTTCTGTAACATATGCAGATTTGCTCTTGGGAATTCTGTGCGCGCCACCATGAGGAGCTTATTCCTAGGAGATTATTGATACCACAGGTTTGTTGTCAAATGTTTGCAGTGTGTTCATTGTGGACCAAAACATTGTATATATTTCTCGTTGTAGTCGGCCTGAGCTGTTGCTTTTTTTTTTGCAGATTAGCCAGCTTGGTAATGCAGCTCAAAAGTACCAAGCTTCAACCAATAATGCTTCGTCTAATCAATCTGCACCTGAATTGCAGAGCAATTGCAATATGTAGATCTCAAACGCCCTTTTATCCCCTTATTTGAACACATGCATAGCTTCAACCTATGTTGTCAAAAGCACACTAGGCGCGCACCTAGGTGCAGAAGCACAACCCAGGCGCAGTTACAGGCCAAATTCCAGCCATATTCAGGCAAAAAAACGTCTGAAATCAACCTAAAACATCCTTGACTCGCTTTAAAATGCTGAAACATGTCTAAACCCAATAAAAAGTTATTTTATACTATGCGCCTAGTTTAAAAAAGCCCTCATTTTTTAAGCGCGTGGCGCCTAGGCTCCGGGCTTGAGGGCCCCCTATGCACCTTGATAACATAGGCCTCAACATAGCTATTTAGTTACTAGTTATCTAACTGATCTTATGCTAATAAATTTATTAGACAAAAAGAAACAAAAAAGGAACAAAAGTTTCATGGAGACACGTCTTTTTACTAATTGTTGAGTTAACAAGGACCGCGTACATGAATTTTGCGAGGGAAAGTTAGGGGTAGTGCTGACTCATAAAGGTGAAAAACAAGACCATACCCATAAACCACACAAGAAGTTAATATAATACGAATCTACATATCTAACACAGATCTGTCAAGTTGGTCATCGTAATGCTGCTGTTATAAGATGGGTCTCATTTTTCAAGGTTTATGGCAATATCTAAAGTTTTAGTTCCATGTTTCAGGTTTGTTGCTTCAGCTCGTCAGTTGGCGAAAGCATTGGAAGTTCCGTTGGTAAATGATTTGGGATATACAAAAAGATATGTACGGTGTCTTCAGGTAATTTTCTTATATTAGCCTTTTAGGTCAATTATGTAGATACAGTAGTCCAGTCACACACTCCAATTTCTATTTTGACGAGCCACGTAATCACACACACGAATGCACATGATTATCTTTAATTGACTTTGTACATGGTTCATGGTTGGTTATCTGTGCAGATATCGGAAGTGGTTAACAGTATGAAAGATCTGATCGATTACAGTCGAGAAACCAACATTGGGCCAATGGGTAAGATTATTTATGATACCATTTATAAATCCACTGATGAAGGGATTAGGTTAATAAATCTGCATTTCTCCTGATAGAGTGCTTAGCAAAATTTCCACGGAGGACGTCTGCTGCTACAACATCTGGATCTCATAGTCAACCGCAACAGTCCGATCAGCAGCAGCAGCAAAATTCCAATGGGAGTGTACCGACTGTAAATAACTCCAACCCAACACTACCTATGACTAGTTCAAATGGCACCATTGCCGGTCTGCTAAACCAAAACTCCTTCAACTCAAGACACCACCAACAGAATGCCCCTCAAACGTCACAAAATGGTGCAAATATGTCACCAGCACTTTCTAGTGATGCAGACCCAAACGACCCCCAGAACTCGGTTCAGAAAATACTACACGAGATGATGTCTTCTTCTTCTTCTTCCCAACTTGGAGGCAGAATTAGTGGTGACCTGAATAATTCAGGGTTTGTGCGAAATGGAATTCGAAGTAATAGTATGAACGGAAGGGCAACGATGAGTCAGCAGCAGCAGCAGCAGGATACGAGGTACCAGTTGGTTAATAATCCTCCATTTGATTGGCCATAGATAGATTGACCAGGTATCCAAGCGAAGCTGCTATTGCGGTGGAAGTGAAGGTAGGAATCCTGCTTTTCAGGATATGAATATGAATTATAGATACAAATGACGGGTCCAAGTGAACGGTGTTGGTCCCGCTTTGAGGAAGGGAAGAGATTAGAATAGAAATGTCATTTTCCTCTTCGACCTCGTGATTTTGTTTGTCGTGTCGCCTGTCTGTCTATATTGCTTGTTTTTTTAGTGCTAGTGCATATGCCCAATTAACGAGCCGGTCGCTCTTCTCATTTAGCCTGGCCCGTACAAGTATGTTGAATGTTATAGAATTTAGTGATTTGTCACACGCACGCTTTAGCACAACATCCAAATCGTCTATAAGACTAGGAGGTGTGAGGTAACGCCCCCAACCATCTCAGCTGAGAGAAAATTATTATATTATGTGTGCAAGGATCAGAAGATCCAAGTGGCATACAATATACAAGGTTCATTTTACCATTTGGGAGCTCAATTTCTATGATTAAAAGGGTTGATTCAAAGTGTTCCTAACAAAGTATTGATAAAATCAGACACCAAACTCGAATTCAGGATTCGGCTTCAAATTTTTGCTTAATTTGAATAATGGTTGAAACGTCGCTATACGTTTTGTGTAAACCCGACCATGATTCAAGTAAATACGTAAAATAAAAGGCAAAAATAATTAATCTTCCGGAGTTCTTTTGCCCCAAGTTCGCACGCGAAATCAGAGGCGGTCAAAACTGCTGCAACTAGAATTAAAATAATAAATTTTCCAAGAACAATATGATGAGCAGGGCTAGAGACTATCAAAACAAGTAGTGTACTCCAAACATGCCATAATTTGCAAATATCATAGACCCCTAAATCAAGTTTACTAGTTGTCTAATGCAAATCAAGCTATGGCTACAAAAACATCCAGAGTACAAGTTTTCATCAACTACAACTTTGTGCAGCATCTGCAGCTAAGACTTTAGAAGTTTTTCCATGTATGCCTGCATTAAGAAAAAAAAGATGCTAAGACACGGCTCGATAGTAGAATGAAGACTAACTGAAAACATAAAACAAACGATACTATAAAGAGAACGGATCAAAAGACAATCTCCCAGTTGATAATAAAACCAATTCGTAGCATATATAAAATTATAGATTTTCTTCTCCTTGCTCCCCCGCAATCTAAAGTACGCGACGCATCTGTAATCATATCATAAATACTTATAAAATAACTATAGATGCTAGTTTCAACCACTTCAATCCTAACATCCAAAATTAAATAACAGAAAAATACATACAATTTATCAATATAAAAAGCTGGGCAGCTAAACAATGAACTAGGAGTTGGGCTCTAACCAAAACTGCGCAGCTAAATATTGGGCTAGGAGTTTTTAACTTGGTAACTTTATGGATAGATAGGCGGTAGGCCAACAAAGGAATGAAAAGATAGATAACAAATAAGTACCATGCATGAACATGTAATATCATAATATAAAACCAAATACCTACCTCCGCAAGCTTAGTGATTTTCGGTTTAGAGTATGCGAGATATTGGTCAATCTTTGGTTGTGTTCTAGGGATCTGGGTTCCTTGAATGGAGCTTGTAACTTTTTCAACGACTTTCTTCACAACGGTTTTATGAACATCTCTGCTCATCTTACCTTCTTTCCATTTTGGCTTCAGAATCTCCTTGACAAATTCCACAAGACCAACCTTAAATAATCGCATCGCCTTTTCATCGTTTCCAGTATCACCCTCTTCTACTTTGCCATGTGCATCAGCAGCATTATCAGCCTTTGCACTTTCTTCTTCTTGTTTCTTATCATTTTCAGCTACTCTTTTATCAGTTGCGTCGACTGCTTCCTTCTTCATGACACCGATTTCACTGAGTTTGCTGGATTCACGGATCGGGTCTGCAGGCGTTTGATTCTGCTGTGTTACCGAACCAGATAAGGTCCCCATGGGTACACTAGGTTTTACCTCCATATTTGTTACTGAATCTTGTTCTTCTTTCGCCTTTGTATCTTGATTATACGCAGAGTTTGGAAGAGATTTAAGATAATCTATGGCACTGGCAAGATTTGACTCTGGAAATAACTGTGGAAGTCGTCCTATGTGAGGTATTTCAACAGGAAGTGTATTTGCTTGAGGAGCCAGTTGACTAGTCAAACTAGTGTCGTTAACGACATTCGCCGGGCGTGGTTGTGAGACATCCATTTCCAAAGGTTTCACTTTCAGTGGGTTCCCACCTTCTTTGTTCTGATTTTCCGTATGCACAAACATTCCTTGACCTTGCCCTTGCCCGTTTAACGGTCCATTATATGGGTTTGATAAAAGCATTTGTCTTTGTTCGGATCCATTTAGATACGAATGAGACTGGGTATTCATATCGTGAACGCTCTGAATCAAGTCGTTTCCAGAAGTAAGAACTTGTTGGTTGAAATCTTCAGGGACTACACTGTTTAAATCACGGTTATTGACCACAATCTCAGCATTATGAGAAGCCACTTTACTCGAGCCTGGAGCATCCCGCTTTCTAATATTATTATCAGTCTGGACCACCGCTGGTTCACCAAGCTCATCCCATAATGGACCATCCCATTTCTTTGTTATATTTCTATCCACATTACTGCCAGATTTTGCACTCATTCCGCCCTTCGCATTATTATCATTCAAAGACTCTCTGGCAGATTCCTCATATTTATTGGAAGTGTTTGAAACGTTAGAGAAACCTGATCCACTTGCATTGTCCCATGACGTAGGATCATTCCAGGAGCTTCTCTTTTTATCTATGTTACGGCGAGATTTCCCATCATCGAAACCTGATGCGTCCCGTGAAGCATGCCCATCAAACAACTTTTTCTTGTCACCCCAGGAATCCAATGTGTTATTGTTATTGTCATCTGAAGTATGATCCTGACGTGATGTTCCACTTGCATCATCCCATGACGTAGGACCATTCCAAGAGCTTCTCTTGTTGTCTACGTTAGGGTTGGATTGCATATCATCTTGGAAACCCGATGCATCCCGTGAAGCATGCCCGTCAACCAACTTTTTCTTGTCATCCCAGGAATCCCATGTATTATTATTATTATTATTGTCATCTGAATTATGATCCTGACGTGATGTTTTATTAAAACTGCCTGATTCCACATCATTCCATACAGAACTATTCCATGATTTCTTCTTCTCCATCTTACCAAGATTGGACTCTGCATTTAGGTCATCATGCGGCTGCTGATCATTATTCCATGCCCTGTTTCTGTTGCCTATATTACGGTTGTCATTATAACCCCTTGCTGCTTCAGGAACATCATGTGAGAACTTACAGTAATCCCGGTTGCAATTCCCCGCAGCAAAAAACTTGCATGGCATTCTAGTATTTCGGTAATCATTGTGTCTTGAACCACCTTTGTAATCTGTTCTACGATTCCAGCTTTCTGTCATATTATTGCCTCCACCTCGAGAAGCAAAGTCTTTTGAATCATTTCTCATGTTGGGATATGAAGCATCACTTTCACGTCTAGGGCCTCTTGTACTTTCCCTGCTTCTGCTTACAAAATCCCGGCTCCTGCTTCTACTTCTACTTCGATGTGGACTCCTAGTACGTTCTCGCTCCCGGCTCATTCGCACATTACCACCTACCCCTTTGTCCCTGGACCTACATCAGCAGCAAAGATAAGCAACAAGGAAGCATCAGGAAAAAAAAAACTTGACGGCATGCAGTGAATAATAATTGCATTATGGATGGGCCGCCGGGCGGCTTGCCGGCATGTATGAAAAAGTTGACCCAAAACCCTATAATAAACTTTTATTGGAATAAAATAGTTTAAGAAGTTGTATGCATTAAACAGACACTTTAGGCTCCTTTTTTACCCATTCAACCTGTTTCTTACTAAAAAATATTGTTACAATAACAAAATAAATTCTAAAATAAAACAATTTAGGAGGTTGTATGCATTTGACTTTGGGTGACTTTCACCCTATTTGAGATGAAACACAATCGAGCATTAAATAAGTAAATGGGTCGAAATTGCTACCTCTACATACAACAACAAAAGACGAACCTATGAAAATTGACCGGTCAGAAAAACACAAACCTGTATGGCATGTCATAGCTGTCATCTGATGGATGAGTGCTATATTGTCTTTCCCATCCATCAGGAGTCTGATGTGAATACATTCTATTTCGGTCTCTCCTGATGTCATCATCCCTGGGCCCGTTTCTGTTTCCTTGCAATCGGTTTCTAGATGGGCTCCTTGAAAAGTTACGATGCATTACATCGTCATGGGCTTCTGATTTTGACCAATATCCTGATCTGCCAGGAGATATATTTGAATGAATCTCAGCTGAGATCCTTTTTTCCTCCTTATCGTCCCATATAGTTTCAGACCTTCTACGTCTACCACTCATAGTCTCAACTTTTAATGAAAACTGTACTGTACTGCTTTCACTTCTCAACAAAACAAAGTATCATCTGAGATAGCAAAAGGAAGCAAGATATTAAAAAAAACATAGGTTACACCTATAGATGTTGAGTTTTAATATATGATCAGGCTCAATCAAAACCATATTCGATTGCAAGTACTAGAGAGGGCAAATAAGTATGGTTAGATCGAATTGCACATAAAAGGTTAGTGCCAAAAGTCATTCGAATACAAATACAAATACAAATACAAGAATAACAAAAAAAACTTAACTAAATAGACATAATAAACCAATTTATTTAACTGATGGATTTATATGGAAGTGAGATATAAGTATCTAGTAGTTTTGTTCATTGTGATTTATGGATATTGTTTACGAATATAAATGAGTTGAAAACAGAGCATCACAAGAATACCAATAGTCATTAAATTGACAATCAAATTTTTTCTTAGTAAATTTTTTGGGAGCAGGAAACTGCACAACACACACACAAAAGTAAATTTCTATGACGTACCGGCTAAAACACTAATAAAACTTGTTTGTGGCTTTCATATAGAGGACAAAACTACAACAAAGAAATGATGGTTGATACGAAAATTATACATGTGTTGATGCCAGGCAGATAAGTTGAGATGGTCAAAGAGACTCAAACGAAATCGGCAAGTGAGAACAATACTTTGCTTTGCACGATTCAGTGGTTTCCATTTATATATCAGTTTGACAGTTTGTAACTAAATATTCACTTTTTGTGAATCGGATAATAATTTCACCTTTCATAGTTCCACCATGTATTTCTTAAATCCTGCAAAAGCTTATCCTTTAACATTTATAAACATACTTCATATTTAAGGTCTGCTGATCATTGGGATTCACTAAATCCAAGTTCAGTTTTCTTTTTTTTTTTGAACGGCCAACAAACTGACGTGCCAGCTACCCGGGCACCCAACAATCGTGAAAGCGCCCATACGCTCCTAGGTGAAGACACGTCTTAGGTGCCCGCCCTAGAATGCGCCGGGTAGCTAGCACACACCAAGCCACCAATTCCGGAGAAAACCCGACCCTTCACCCGCCCGAGGGCACGACGGTAAAGAGCCGGTAAAACCGGTTGGATCAGGAATCGAACTCCTGACCAAGCGGCCAGAAGTCTTCCATCATATCCCCTAACCACTGAGCTATAAGCTCATGGTCCCAAGTTCAGTTTTCTAATTTGAATTATAAATATAACAAATCTGTGATCTTCGGAATTTAGTTCCTTTCTTGAACTTTATAGAGCCATCCATGTTTTTCGCAGGAAAGATTACAAGGCCTAGAGAGGTATTTTCAAAAGTATTAGAAGCCACTACTTTCTGTTTCCCTTTTTTGACTAAAATACCCCAAAAAACTATTAAATTTCAGGTTTAATACAGAAGTCAGAACATTTCTTTTGATATGGCAGCCAAGACATATACGTATACATACACACACGTATAGACATATACTGATTCCACAGAAAATATAGAGAAACCAAGCACTACGACACATGACTTATAGAATAATAAGGAGGTGCTTGGTTGCGGGGTATTGGAGGAATAAGAGGACAACGAATGAGAACATGAATCCATAAGGTTGATCCATTCAATAACGTCATAGAGAACATCAAATAACACTCAATAAGTAAGGCCTAAAGGGGTTTTCATGTTATCCGGCCCTACCAATATGCAATATTGATTCCAAAACTTTTTAGTCTTCGTAATAACAATCTGAATTTTCACCGCAACTTCTTCAGTCGTATTCAGTGATCCACAATAACTTTGTAATACTTAGTTTAGAATAACCGCATATTTCCAAAGGATGATGCAATCTTCTTGATAACAATTCTACCGAAGGCATCAACGAAAACAATACAGCGTGTAGGATCACTTCACTTGTGGAGTATTAAAGTGCCATTTTGATAATTGATGTGTGGTTTCATTATTTCGTATGGATTAAACACCAAATTTTGGCGAGAAGAATAAAAGAACGTTGGCTTTCTGTTGCCCAGTTGATGGCATGCCTTTGAAGACAATAATAATAATATCATGTGACCCACGAAATACGCAGCCATCTACACATGTAAAAGGCAACAGAAGAAAATGAATCAAAACATATCCTACGAAGAAGGCCTCAAACCATCCATAATCCTAAAAGTATCCAAAGTCTAAGGGACCTGTTTGGCATTATTTTCTTATTCTCTTCTAACACAACAAATGAACTGTTTCGACGCGTTTGGGACTACTTATCCAAAACCGCGTAACATAAAAACAGTTTAAAGTTGCTTATTCCAAACCGCGTAAACAGATTAATAAAAAGCAGCCCCAAACACAGTTTATCAAGAAAGTCTAAACATCCATTTCTATAACAAAAAATCTAACAACTTTACAACACAACTAACCTACAATTAACATAAAGTCATAAACACAGCTCTAAATACCACAAGAACACACTACAGTAATAACAAGATTACATTTTCTTTATTTTCTTTTAATGGGATTTTAAAGAAACAAGAAGAACATAAATGTAAAGATTACAAAGACAGTTATGTACGGATTAGAGCATGGTTAATGAGTATGAGTGATGAAGAACATAAACCCTAATTTAATTTAATTAAATGGTTGAAGAGAGAAGAAAGACTTACGTGTGCAAAAACCCTTGAATCAGTGAGTCAACAAGAAGAAGAAGAAGATGATATCTGTGTGCAGATTTTTTTTTTCGCTTCAATTTGTTTATTTACTTGCTAAAAATTAGTGTAAGGAAATTGTGTAAATAATAATATAGGTTAAGTTTGTTGGGCTTAGATACAAAGCCCATAAGCTCGGTTATTAAAAAGCCCATAAGCTCGGTTATTAAAAAGCCCATGAGTGTTACAAGGCCCAAATCTTATCTTTTCTCGTTATTTTACACTTAGATCTCAAGGTTTGAACATTAAACATCTCCTCTAATAGGCATATGCTTCTACCAAGTAGGCTAGCCCTACAATGGCTCTGTTTCAGAGCCGTTTCTAAGAATTCAAGTGCCTCGGCCAAATTGAAAAAAAAGGCCCTATGGCCCAACGAATTATATGAAAGAAATATTGTTTTTATATGACGATTAACATTATAACAATATGCATAGCAAAACTATAGTATTAGAATAACATACCTAATAGCTAACCGATGATTTTTAAAGCTTACTAGCATTTTTTAAATGGCGATAAACATTATAACAATAATTATTTTTATGTTATTATTATTTAGATTTTAGTTATATAATTAGATGATTGAATATTGAATTATTAAGTACAGATCAATTTGAGCCCAATGTATTTTATAAGATTGTAGACAAATTATAAATGGCACAATACGTTTTAAGGTTCCACATTTTTAAATAGTAATTAATAAGTTTTTCGTTTTCATATTTCTAAAAAATACATATGATGGCAAAACCTAAACATGTAAATTGAGGGAGCCGAAAATATTAAAATTTAAAGTTATAGTTCTTACACATAAAAAACTAAGTAGAGATAATATTTTTCAATGCTAACGTAGTGACGTAATCAAAACGTTTTAGTTTGAGGGTCGGTACATATACATATACATACATATTATATATATATATGAATTATGATAGCTTTTTTACTGTTGTGAAATAATAAATCAAGTAAAATAACAAGCAAAATTAAAAATCTACATACTTTGAAGTTAAATTAATATGATAGTGAAAATAAATAAAAGAATTAATTTAACTTATAATTTAATTCGAAATTAGAACTTTTATTAGTACATTGTCTTCCTTCAGACCTTTTTTTGTATTACTTTAGACTTTAGGTTGTAGATTTCTTTTGTAAGCTAAATTACCAAAATACCCCAACTCATTTTACTATTTACTATTTGCCGGTTCTTTCTTTCACCTATCATATACCTTTTCATTCTTCTTTCTTTACCCATCTCATATTCTTGCAACTCTGTAAAGCACGCACAGAAAAAAAAAATTCCGATAAATTTTTCACCTCTACTTCGAAGGGTGATATCAGGAGGCCCCTAGAACTCCTCTCGCCTTAATGAAGTTCCACCATTGCATATATATATAAAGTATATAAAAAATTTTGGCCCCTCGGAAAAACGGGCCTCGGCCGGGGGTGCGGTTCGCCCACCCCCAAGGCCGGCTCTGCTCTGTTTCCTTCTTATTATTACATTTTTAATACCCGGCTCAACACATGTCGGTAATGACCTAAGGGTAATTGACCGTGGATATTTATTATAGGAATAATGGAAATAAATAATCCCAACTATTGACTATTGGCCAATAACAGTCCAAACTACGAAAATCACCAATAGTGGTCCTAACTTTCGACATATTGGAATATAATGGACCCAAACTAAGGGTCACTAGCATCTAATTTGCTAACTAAAGTCTCACTAGGTCCACCAGATCCTGCTTCCTTTCCATCAACCATTTGCTTATTTAATCAGTTAACAGAAACAAACCACAGATCAAACAAATAGTCAAACAGTATCAAACAAGAACTAGTCAATTAACAAACAAGAACACAAAAATAAGCACACAAACTTTAACACCAGATAAATCACACACACACGACGAAGCCACAACAGAGGCTAGATCAGGCCAGATCGTTGGTTCATCACTCAAGGGTGACAACGCAAGCGTGTTGAGGGAGCCTTCCTAAATCTAGACAATGACAGGCAACTCAAACACAGACACAATCAACGCCGGTTCCCCTAACCCAGCCAAGACAACTCTAAGCAAAGACACTAAGAGAAAAACAAGAAAATATAAAAGGAACAATCTCACCGTTGCACAGCTTCTTAACTCCAAAAAAAATATGCTGTTTCCAGAGATAAACCCTAAGTTTAGGGTTTCTTCCTCACCAAATCTGAGAATATACCACAGATCTTGTTTCCAAGCCGGATTAAACACCATAGGATAGTAATACGAAGATTTCCACAAACGATCGAGAGATCTAAGGGATTAGTAAAACCAATCAGGTTTCATAATATCCCTTTTAAACATATCATGACTTTTTTTTGGTTTTCATTTGTAGTTGCAACATCGCAAAAAAAAAATTGAATAGATACCGACTGAATTTTGGCATGGGAGAATCCCACTAATTGTTACAATTGTTGTTCTGGTTGTGAGTTTCTTTTGTTTGGCAATCTAATCTACTATAATAACACTACACCAAATGTATATACGCGTTTTTGGGATGAGGTTCTACCTAGATTATCACATTTTAAATATAAAAAGTTTCTTATCACTATAGTGGGGTTAAATTGAAAAATATGCAATTTTGTTTTCACATGTTACCCTAAACCTTTTGAGATGAGGTCCTATACAGATTCCACATTATGAATAAAAAACTTTCTTATCACCTTTAGTATATTTTCTTATCACCTTTTATATATATAGGTGTTAAATTGAAAAATATGCCATTTACTTTTAATATTTTGCGAAATAATGATTAAGTATTTTTTTTGTTAACATAGGTTGTAGCAAGTGCTGGTATTAGGACGAACCGAACTAATACCGACGTAATGACCGGTATTTGTATTATAAAACTAATTAGGTTTCATAATATCCCTGTTGAACATATGACGACTTTTTTTTGTTTTCATTTGTAGTTGCAACATCGCAAAAAAAAAATGAATAGATACCGACTGAATTTTTGTCAGGGAGAATCCCACTAATTGTTACAATTGTTGTTATGGTTGTGAGTTTCTTTTGTTTGGCAATCTAATCTACTATAATAACACTACACCAAATGTATATACTCATTTTAGATACCCAAACCTTTTGGGATGAGGTTCTACCTAGATTCTCACGTTTTGAAAATAAAAAGTTTCTTATCACTACAGTGGAGTTACATTGAAAAATATACAATTTCATTTTCACATGTTACCCTAAACCTTTTGGGATAAGGTTTTAAATAGATTCCACGCTATGAATATAAAATTTTCTTATCATCTTTAGTATATTTTCTTATCACCTTTTATATACATAGGTGTTATATTGAAAAATATGCAGTTTACTTTTTAATAGTTTGCGAAATAATGATGAAGTATTTTTTTAACGTAGGTTGTAGCAAGTGCTGGTATTATGACGAACCGAATTGATACGGACATTATGACCGATATTAGTATTATAAAACTAATCGGGTTTCATAATATCCCTGTTGAGCATATCACGACTTTCTTTTTTAGGTTTTTCATTTGTAGTTGCTACACACCGCAAAAAAAAAATGAATAAATACCGACTGAATTTTTGGCATGGGAGAATCCCACTAGTTGTAACAATTGGTGTTGTGGTTGTGAGTTTCTTTTGTTATGGCAATCTAATCTACTATAATAACACTACACCAAATGTATATACGCGTTTTAGATACCCTAACCTTTTGGGATGAGGTTCTACCTAGATTCTCACATTTAAATATAAAAAGTTTCTTATCACTATAGTGGGGTTGAATTGAAAAATATGCAATTTCGTTTTCACATGTTACCCTAAACCTTTTGGGATGAGGTTCTAGAAGGATTCCACATTATGAATAAAAAACATTCTTATAACCTTTAGTATATTTTCTTATCACCTTTTATATACATAGGTGTTAAATTGAAAAATATGCAATTTACTTTTAACATTTTGCGAAATAATGATTAAGTATTTTTTAGTTAACGAAGGTTGTAGCAAGTGCTGGTATTAAGACGGACCAAACTAACACTGACGTAATGACTGGTATTGGTATTATAAAACTAATCGGGTTTTATAATATCCCTGTTGAACATATCACGACTTTTTTTCATTAGTAGTTGCAACACCGCAAAACAAAAAAAATTGAATAGATACACACTGAATTTTTTGCACGGGAGAATCCCACTAATTGTTAGAATTGTTGTTGTGGTTGTGAGTTTCTTTTGTTTGGCAATCTAATCTACTATAATAACACTACACCAAATGTATATACGCGTTTTAGATACCCTAACCTTTTGGTATGAGGTTCTACCTAGATTCTCACATTTTTAATATAACAAGTTTCTTATCACTATAGTGGAGTTAAATTGAAAATAAGCAATTTCGTTTTTCACATGTTACCCTAAACCTTTTGGGATGGGGTTCTAGATAGATTCCCCGTTATGAATAAAAAACTTTCTTACCCACATTTTGTACATTTTCTTATCACCTTTTATATATATATAGGTGTTAAATTGAAAAATGTCATTTACTTTTAATATTTTGCGAAATAATGATTAATTATTTTTTTTGTTAACGTAGGTTGTAGCAAGTGCTGGTATTATGACGAACCGAACTGATCCAACATTATGACCGGTATTTGTATTATAAAACTAATCAGGTTTCAAAAATTCCTGTTGAACATATTACGACTTTTTTTTTTCATTTGTAGTTGCAACACCCTAAAAATTTTTTGAATAGATACCGACTCAATTTTTGGCATGGGAGAATCCCACTAATTGTTACAATTGTTGTTCAAGTTGTGAGTTTATTTTGTTAGGCAATCTAATCTACTATAATAACACTACACCAAATGTATATACGTGTTTTAGATACCCTAACTTTTTAGGATGAGGTCTACCTAGATTTTCACATTTTAAATATAAAAAGTTTGTTATCACTATAGTGGGTTTAAATTGAAAACTATGCAATTTCGTTTTCACATGTTACCCTAAACCTTTTGGGATGAGATTCTAGATATATTCCACGTTGTGATTTAAAAACTTTCTTATCACCTTTAGTATTTTTTCTTATTACCTTTTATATATGTGACACCCGGCAAACTCCGGTAACTAACTTTTTGAAAACTTAGTAAGTCTACCTTAGCGAGTCGCGCATACATTACACATGACAAGGTCAGTCGAGTCGAGTCGTGCATCATTGGGGTTTTAACACACGCAAGTCTCGAGTCCCGAGAATTGGTGAACGAGTGTGAACGTGTTTGTTTTCATGTATTATGTGTTTATAATCATTATGTGACTTACCGGTATGTGTATACGTGTTTACATACGTTAAAACGATGATTACACGCAATTGCATGACATTATAGGTGATTACGCGTAAAATGCATGATATTAAGGGGTGATTATCCCTAATTGCATGCTGATAGGAGGTGATTAGCCCTAATTGCATGCTGATAGGGGTGATTAGCCCTAATCGCATGTAGTATCAGGCGATTAGGCCTAATCACATGACTTAGGGGGCATTAGGAGCCCTAATCGCATGAATTGTCAGGCGATTAGGCCCTAATCGCATGAAATGTCAGGCGATTAGGAGCCCTAATCGCATGTACCTGCTGCACAATCGCCTGACTGTTTTAAACGACTAGAAACGCCTATAAATACCACCCTTGACCTCTAAAACACCATTTGTGCAACCCTAGCCGTCCCATAACATATCCCAACACACAAACACCCTTTGGAACTCGTTTTTACATCAAAACAACCATTTCCAAGCTTATCCATCATTTTCTCTTAAATCCAAACCCAAACCTTAAATGATTATATTTTGTTCCCTAAAAGTCCAGACCTGACTTATAAATGTTTTTTGTCTTTGAAAATCCATTTAAAACCGTTTTTAAACAAAACCCAAAACCTTTATGTGTGTTATGTGTGTTATTTGTGTTTACAAGGTAGGATTTTTAGGATTGAAACATGATTGTTTTTGTGTTATTAAGGTGTTTATGGCTGTTACAAGTTAGTATGATGATGTTCTAGGAGTTTGAATGGTTTTGGTTGTGTATTGTTGATGTTTGATGTTTTGACCCATTTGAATGATTTTGAATGATTTTGAATGATTAAGGATGCTATGAGGTGTGTGGTTGATGGTATGATGTTAGGGTTTGCTTTAGATGATGCTAGAGCAGTAGGATACTATCGGACAACGTGGTTATGTGATGAAATCTGGATATTTGCTATTTAGGGCAAGTTTCTTTGCATGTTGATGTGATGTGTTTACATGTTAAGTTACTATTTTGGGAAAACGCTCGCAATCGGGACTGTTAGAATGATGAAAACTTAGGGGTTTTGCTTGAAATATGTTTGTTAATGTGTTAGGATTGATTTTGGGTGTTTACACATGTTTCGGATCTGATTTGGAGGGTTTAAACCGGCGAAATTGCGTCGCGCAGCACTGCAGGCGATTAGCCTCCTTAGCAGGCGATTAGCTTTCCTAATCGCATGCTAAGTCAGGCGATTAGCCCTCTTAGCATGCGATTAGCCTCTCAATCGCATGCTAAGGTAGGCAATTAGCCTCACAATCGCCTGTTGACCATCCCCAATCACATGTTGACTTTTCCTAATTGCATGCTAAGTTCCTAATCGCGTGTACTGCTGTTATAAGTGTATTTTGACATTCCGAAACCGATTCGACACCTAGGAACATGCTAGGAACCCCCGTGACATGCTAGTAACATAGTAACACGTGTTTGGACTTATTTGTGCGTTTATTTGACCTATGTGTTAGATTCATTGAACTTTAACACATGTTAAGTACTAAGTTGCATGTTTTGTATATGTTTGTGTATGAGAATGAACACTTGGAATGTCCGGTCACCAACGGGATGTCGAGTCTTGTCTTACGTAGTCTGGTTGTCGGTCAAAACACGCTTTTCGGACACATAATGGTCATGGACTGGACTTAGGGACTAATGAACCCGACGGGTTTATTAGTCTAACTTGACACATATCTTATGATAGGTCGCCACTAGTTGGGGGCTATCATATCATACAAACGGTTTACTCATTTAACAGAAGACGCAACCTAAGGTGAGTTCACGGCCCCACTTTTATCTGTTTTGGTTTTCGGGGGAGAAACATGCTACACACCTGTGTTCTTAAAACTTACACACAAACTTGATTTGCTTATTACAAAAGTGTTCTGCTTATTAAACAACTTTTTTAAGTTTGGATAAAACTGTGAACATTCGGTGACGCATAACGGGGAAAACGGGGATGACGGTAGTTTGGTGTATTCTTGCAAACGTGTATTCGTGAAATATGTAGTCGTGTATTCGTGTATTCGTGAAATAGTGTATCCGTGTATTTGTGCATACGTGAAATTGTGTATCCGTTGTTTTCGTGTTTTCGTGCATCCGTTAGTCGTGTACCCATGTACTCATACATTGTGAACTCAGGTATTCGTGTATCCTAGCTTCAGCCATGGTAAATGTTTATCAAAGTTCAAACTCGTGAAACATTTTCCTTAAAAACCTGTGAACTCACCAGTATTTTATACTGACTTTTTAGCATGCTTTCTCAGGTCGCTAAGGTAGCAGCTGTCATCTAGGCGCACGGAGTCGCACTGGAGTCGTACTCGCGTCTAGGATCATTATGCATGTTTTCTTCGGGATGTTAAACTCTTAAACTTATGTTTCCATTTACTTTTGACTTTTGTAAACTTAAACGCTTCCTGCGCTCTCAAATGATGGTTTTTAAATCTTATGCATGATTTATTTATACGTATGTTTTTACATTTAGACATCGTTTATTGTGACCGTTGACTTGGATCCTGGTGTGTCGCACGCCTTGCGGTAGAACTCCGCTTGTGGAAATTTGAGGGGTGACAATATACATAGGTGTTAAATTGAAAAATATGCCATTTTACTTTTAATATTTGCGAAATAATGATTAAGTATTTTTTTTGTTAACGAAGGTTGTATCAGTGCTGGTATTATGACGAACCGAACGTATACCAACATTATGAACGATATTGGTATTATAAACTATTCGGGTTTCAAAAATCCTTGTTG
>JAUTDX010004220.1:0-32476 GCA_030844895.1 Ambrosia x helenae | reverse complement strand
AGTTGTCAACATATCATTTCATTTTTGTAGTATCTTGAATTTTTGACAAAGAAAAGAAGACCCATAATCAAGCTGAAATCGGTTACCTTCTTTAGCAAATTAGAGTTAATGTGATTCCTTTGAAGTAAAAACAAACGTACTTTTTAATTTTTAGTAACCAGTATAAGAAATTTTTATAACTATAGAAAAAAATGCGAGTTGCGCCTTACTTTATGTTATAGTTTCTTGAATCATTAAGAAGAAAATCCCATAATCAAGTTGAAATCCTTTTATATGTGCTAGTGTACTACTTTGTTCCTAAACTATAGTTGATTTTGACTTTCTAAAGTCAAATGGATTAGCTTTTAACTCCAAAATTGATAAATTTGTTAGCATTGTAGATAAATAAGGCTTAACCGCTTCTTTATGAGTTTATGTATAGTTTCTTAATTTTCTTTAAATTTAAACGAAGAAAAATACCGCAATCAAGTTGAAATCTCTCACCTTCTTTCACAATTTTGAGTCAGTTTTGACTTTTAAGTCAAAATGTCTTAGTTTCAACTTCAGAATGGATAATAATTGTTTTCCTTATGGAGACAAAAACGATAAGCGTTTTATGTTTATTAAATTTATCATTGTTGAAAAATGAAAAATCATTTCAGCACAAAAATATGTTAGCTTAATAGAATAAAAGTTTTAATTTACAAAGTCAAAAGTTGACTTTTTTGTGGGTGAAGTTGGCTAAGTGTAGAGTAGTAATTCAAATTCATCTCTTGACTTCCATGCAGTGGATGCCTGAACTTCGACGATTTGCGCCAAATGTTCCAGTGGTACTCGTGGGGACAAAATTAGGTAACATCTACAAATCACATTCTGTATGATCATGTTGTTATTATTATTATTATTATCAAAGATTTCTTCAAAATACTAAGGGTGTCAACCGTGTCGGATTGACGATTTGAATTGTTGAACCCGAACACAACCCGTATATTTATTCGCATCCAATACATCAACCCTATCCGATCGCACTTAAAATTGTGTAACATGCACATGACCAATTTAAGCCATCTAAACGAGTCAAACGGGTTGGAGGGTTGACCCCAACATGATCTATATTATTAGATCTGTCAACTTTGTACACAACCCGGTTATTTAACCGGTTAGATATGACAACCAAAACTAATTATTTTCGTGTAGTTTCAAAGTTTGCCACAAATAAACCACAGTTAAGTCCCCCCTTTTTCCTTCTAGATCTTCGCAATGACAAGGGATATTCAGCTGATCATATGGGTTCTAACGTTATTACATCTGCCCAGGTACTAAATACTCAAATTTTTGAGCCTTTATTTGTGATTTGATTACTATAATTTTCTTTAAATATTTTTTTTTATGTTTGTTAGGGTGAGGGAACTGAGGAGACAAATTGGTGCAGCTGCTTATATCGAATGCAGCTCAAAAACTCAACAAGTAAAGAAATCAAACCATAAAACATTTTACTTCTATTCAAATTTTTTACTTGTTTAGTATTTTACAATTAGAATTTGAAGTAAGTATTAGGAGATCAACCTTAATCTCTTTCATTGATATCTCTCAATATATAATACAAATAAGGAGATAAACATGGATACAAGATAATTACAAAGTAATGATAAATACTAACAATCTTTCCTATATTTACGATTGTTATTACACCCCCGCAGTCGAAGCGGGAGGAGACCGTATGCTGAGACTGGCACGAAAGTCTTCAAATAAAATCCTGGTAAGCCTTTTGTGAGATGTCTGCAATTTGATATCTGGATGGCACATGAAGAATGCGGACATTACACGCTGAACCTGTTCACGAACAAAATGAATATCCAATTCTATGTGCTTCGTACGTTGGTGTTGACCGGGTTGCCAGATAGATAAATTGCGCTGACATTATCACAGTACACCATGGTGGCGCGTGAGAGAGCACGGACAGCTCGAGCAGCAAGTTTCTGAGCCAGCATATTTCCGCAACGACGTTAGCCACGCCACGGTATTCCGCCTCAGCACTGGAGCGGGAAATAGTGGGCTGGCGTTTGGACGACCAGGAAATCAGATTATCACCAAAATAAACACAGTAACCACTGGTAGAACGCCGGGTGTCAGGGCACCCGGCCCAGTCCGCATCAGTATAAGCAATCAAAGAAGGTACCAGCAGAGGGGCCCAAAGTGAGACCAAAAGAGGCCGTACCCTTAATGTAACGAATAATCCTCTTTAATGCATTCCAATGATCAATGCCGGGGAGCGTGCATATGCATACAGACCTGCTGAACAGCATAAGTAATGTCGGGTCTGGTGAATGTTAAATACTGGAGTGCCTCGGCCAGGCTGCGGTACAGTGTAGGATCATGAAACGGTTCACTGGTGGTGGCACTGAGTTTGGCGTTCGAGTCTACGGGAGTAGCAACCGGGTTACAAGATTGCATCCCTGCACGGGCAATAATATCAGTAGTGTAGGACTGCTGAGACAGAAACATGGTGTTGGCATTCCTGGAGACAGAGATGCCCAAGAAGTAGCTAAGAGGGCCGAGGTCTTTCATGGCAAATTCAGCTGCGAGGGTGGCCAAAAGACGATGTCTGAGTGTCAGATGAGGTGACTAGAAGGATATCATCCACATAGAGAAGTAGGTAAGCTGTGTCACGGCCGCGAGTGTAAGTAAACAGAGAAGCATCACACCGGCTGTGAGAGAACCCCATAGTGAGTACATAATCAGTAAAGCGTTGGTACCACGCCGAGGTGCCTGTTTTAACCCATACAACGACTTCCGCAAGAGGCAAACATGGTCTGGAAACTGCTTATCACGAAACCCCATAGGCTGATGCATATATACTGTCTCATGAAGGTTGCCGTGTAAAAATGCGTTTGTCACATCCAACTGGGGTACCGCCCAACCCTTAGACAAAGCGAGTGAGAGAACAGTTCGGATGGTCGCTGGTTTTGACCACCGACTGAACGTCTCCCCGCAATCAATACCCACATGCTGTGATCGCCCCACATACCAACCGTGCTTGTACCGCTCGAGAGTGCCATCTGACCTGTATTTATGCTTAAAAAGCCACATGCTACGGACAATGTTCATGTCAGACGAACGAGGAACTAACTCCCACGTACCATTTCTAATTAATGCATTATATTCAGTTGTCATGGCGGAGTACCATACCGGGTCTCGTAAGGCATCGGTAGGGTTCTTGGGTACGGGGCGTATAGGTGATGGTTGAGTGGTAGCATGAAGGTTAAACGGTTGTTTGGGTTTATGGATACCACTCATGGAGCGGGTGTGAATGGTTCTGTTTGGTTGAGGCTGAATAGGTGGTGACGGGTTATGGGCAGGTTGTGGGCCCGGTGGGTGTGGGCTGTGGAGTGTGAGGTTTGTGGGCCGGTGGGTGTGGGCTGTGAAGTGTGGGCCGTAGGAGGAGGCTGGACGTATTGGGGTGTGTAACAGGGGACGAAATTAAAGGGCTGGGAAGGTGAGGGATTGGGCCGTGAGTTTGGGCCAGGGGTTTGGGTATTTGGATTGGGATTCGTAACAGGTGGGATGGTTTGTGGAGTAGAGGTATTAGGTGAGGGAGTGTGAGGGGAGATATGCGGGCAGAGGTGGTGAGGGAAGGGTTCGGCCAAGAATTCATAGGATGGGGTGGGACCAATATTGTGTTGGAAGGGAAAGGTGGTCTCATCAAAGGCGACATGACGAGATATGAAGATTTGGTTTGTGGAGAGGTCTAAACACCGGTAGCCACGATGAGTAGGCGGGTAGCCTAAGAAAACGCAGGCTTGTGAACGGTGTTCAAGTTTGTGGATGGTGGTGGATGGGGTGAGAGGGTAGCAGAGGCACCCGAACACACGTAGGTGGTCGTAGGTAGGGGTGGTGTGGTATAGGAGTTCGGTGGGAGTTTTGTGGTTGATGGTTTTAGATGGTATGATGTTAAGTAGGTAGGTGGCAGTTTCAAGGGCAAATGCCAAAAATGGGTAGGTAGGTGGGCATGGGCTAGTAAGGTGCGAACCATGTTATTAATTGTGCGAATTTTTCGTTCGGCCTTACCATTTTGGGAAGATGTGTAGGGGCAGGAAAGTCGGTATAAAATACCGTTGGTGGTAAAAAATGTTTGAAAGGCGGAATTTACGTATTCGCGCCCGTTGTCACATTGGAAGGTTTTTATGGTGGATTCAAACTGTGTTTTAATAATAGAAGCAAAGTTTGAGAAAGAGGAGAAGACGTGTGATTTGTTTGTAATTGGATAAGTCCACAAGAAATTAGAAAAATCATCCAAAAACAATACATAAAATTTATGGCCAGATGAGCTAATGATTGGAGAAGTCCAAACATCGCTGTGAATAATATCAAAGGGCTTAATAGTCATATTATTAGAAGCAAGAATGGTAAACGTACACTTTTACCAAACACACAAGACTGGCAAACATTATTCAAAACATTGTCAAAAGAAATTAAACTAGAAGTTCGTAATTTATTTAAAGAGGGCCGTCCTGGGTGGCCAAGGACGGTGATGCCAGAGTTGTGATGAGATAGCAGCAAAAGCAGTGGGTTGAGAAGAGGAGGACCCGAGCACCAGAGGGTATAGATCACCGCTGCTGTTGCACCGAAGGAGCGGGGCCTTGGTCTTGAGGTCCTTCACAAGAAAACCAAACGGGTCAAATTCAACAGAGACAGAATTGTCCGTAGTAAATCGACGGACATAAATAAGGTTTTTGACAAGTTTAGGGGAGTAAAGGACATTTTTTAGGATAAAGGGTGGGAAAGGTTTAGGTAGGTATTTAGTGCCTTGACCAAGGACACGTATGGTATCGCCATTACCAACTAAAATATTATTAGAAATGCAAGAATTAGAAAAAGTGTGAAAGTCACCTTGCTCGTGAGACATAGTGGATGAAGCGCCCGTGTCCATGTATTGAGTAGGATCCGGTTGTTGCAGCGACATGGTATAAAGAGCCTGCTCAATGTCGGTGGGGGTATAGGCAGTGTGGGCTTGGTGCGGGCGTGGGCCTAACAGGCCAGCTTGGTTCGGTTGAGGGTTGGGGTTATTGGGCCGGTTGGTGGAAGGGTAGGGGCAAGGGGGGACGGTCCAGTTTTGTAATGTGATGATGGGCCGTAAGCAGGGGAAGGGAATTGGGCTTGGTTGGGAAAGTACGTGGGCCAGAAGGAAGACCAGTTAGGGAAATATGGTGCAGGGGAGAATGGAAATTGGGGTTGGCGTCTGTTGCCAAAATTCTTTCCACGGCCCCGTCGACCATTCCCAGTAGGTTTTTGGGCGAGTGGGATTTTGGTCAGTGGGTGGTTTGCGGGTGTAGTCGGTGGTGTGGGAGCGGGTGGTTTGGGCGGCTAGGGCGGTAGATGTGGTTTTGGATGTAAGTAAGGCTTGTTCGGCTTTCCGGGTTTCAACTTGGATGAGTTGGGAGCGGGCATTGTAGAAAGACGGTAGGGGTCGTTGTTGGGTAAGGATAGTAGCAATGCCTTCGTATTGCTCGTTTAGACCGGCAATGAGTTGAAGGACCAAACGATCGCTATCGACAGGGGCATCGACATTGGCGAGTTGATCGGCGAGGGTTTTAAGGGCTTGGCAGTAGGAGGAGATGTTAGGAAAGCCGTCTAAGCGGGTGTTGGAGAATTTTGCATCAAGTAGATGGCTCGCGAGGCTTTATTATCGTAGAATAATTCCTCGATAGCCACCCAGGCTTCATGGGCGGTTGAAGTTTTGTCGATGATGGTGTGGAGAAGGTCATTAGAAATCGTGCTATAGAGCCACTGGAGAACAATGACATCCAAGCAATTCCATTCAGCAGAGGTGGTGGAGGATTCGGATGTAGGTGGGTCGGGTGGTGGTTTAAGGTGGTGTTCGACAAGGTGAGCGCGGCAGTGGAGGGTGAAAAGGGTGGCCCAGGAGGAGTATTGGCTGGATTCAATTTCTAGGGTGAAGGGGATGAAGGTTTTGATATTAGTGACGGTAGTAGCAGGGTGGATTTCGGATTTGATGGTGATAGGGGGAGGGGTATTATCGCCGGCCATTAAGAAGAAGAAGCCAGACGATGGGTAGCGGCGGCAGAAGGAGGGCAGAAGGTGGATGAGGGGCGGCGATTTGAAGGTTGGGTAGGGTTGATTAGGAGGAGATAACCCAGACTCTTGATACCATATTAGGAGATCAACCTTAATCTCTTTCATTGATATCTCTCAATATATAATACAAATAAGGAGATAAACATGGATACAAGATAATTACAAAGTAATGATAAATACTAACAATCTTTCCTATATTTACGATTGTTATTAGTAAGCTTTATTCTTCTTTATTAAATTATGATTGTTAGAATGTGAAAGCGGTTTTTGACACGGCCATTAAGGTTGTTCTTCAACCTCCAAGGCGGAAGGAGGTGATGAGGCAGATAGGCGTAGAAGCTCCTCCGGCTGCTCGATCATGTAAGTGTTACACTATACCACTTGTCTATATTTTTATAAAATCCTTTCTAAATTTTCGTTTTGTGGGTCCTGTTTATATGATCCAACAAGGAAATTTGGGGGATTATTTTGGAAATTGTACCTTAGACAAACTTTTGCCTGATGATAACAGGGGCATTATGTGTGGTGGTTGTGCTGCTTAGGGTTAGGGGCTTACGTGCAGGAGCTTTTAATGTCGGTTTTGTCTATTTTCTGGTTAGCGGATTTTCATGGACTTATGTGTGAATGTTTTTAGCTGCAGTTGATATAGTTTGATGAAATGGTATTTTTGCTGCTTTTGAATTTTGTATGAATATTTATGTATTTAAAACTGTGGAGGTGTTTTTGTTAGTGGTTTAGTTTGCACATACCCACAACCACCACTAGATATGACAATCATGCGCTCATTGGTGGCGGCCGTTATTGTGGTGGGACAGCATCATGGTTTGCCGGTTTGGTTCAACTTGTTTGAGCGTAATCGTTGCAAACCAAACTGGCTGAGTTAATGATCTCAGCGAGTTTGATCATTAAACCGTTTGGTGGTTTGCTCAGAATAATGGTCAACCGGGTCAATTCGTTTCGGTTTAACTGGTTTAGTTGATTTCTTTTAAACCAATAATAACAGGCATAGATAAGCATATTGATATGTTCTTAATGGACTAACAGGTAAAGGTTGTTTCAGCAACTTAATTCATATGGAATACTAAAAAAACATTTAAGCTGAAGTTTTTAACTAATTATAGTCCAGGGACCAAATTTGTGATTTACTTGATTTATTTGTTTTCAGATTTTTGTTTTTTCAAAATGTATTTTTTTCTATAATGCACTAGCTTTTGATGCAGTTTTAATTAGCAATCAAATGGCTCAACACAATGATTTTATTCAAAGGCTTTGAACCCAAAGGTTCCAGCTATCGGCTGTCTCAAAGTCTCCAAGACTTAGAATTACAATTCTTAATCAAAAATAAAAATCTCACAAACTAAACAACTCTAACCCTATTTATGCTAAATAATGAAAAGATAATTATGGAAATTTAAATGTCCACGAAAATAGGAAACTAAATAACATTCAAATCATAGAAGATAAGTCTTGATTCTTTTCACAAAAGTTGCCATCCACGGGTCGGGTTGTTGGGTCGGATGCTCCTGCATCATACTCCCCTTCTTCGAAAAGACTCGTCCTCGAGTCTTGCACAACCTTCGACCTGCCGCGTCTTTAGCCCGCGCGATAAGTCATCTTGCTCCTCACATATTTTAAGAAACCCTATTTACCACAACCATCCTTTGATTCGTGCCCAACCCCAACGATTTCGTTCCTTCTTTTGTTTGACTCTCACACCGTATCTCCAAAATCAAGGAAGCCCCAAACAATCACGGACGAGAATCCAAACTCTCTCTCTCTCTCTCTCTCTCTTTTTTTTTTTTTTTTTTTGGATAGATTGCATCCATTGAAGAAGGATACCCAGGGCTTCAGTCCCGAACATGAAACACCCTAGCCCCGTCTCTTCCAATGTTTGCTCCCGTAGGTCGAAACAGATCCATTGCTGCCTCACTCGGCGATTCTGCGAATAGAAAACCCATCTCTTCCTCGGACACGGCTTCCGATCTCGTTGCCTCTTCCGGCAGATCTACGGTCACGGTTAACCTGAATGATAGAATCCCGTAATCTGGGACAAACTCTTTGCTGCCTCGTCCGGCGAATCTGCAAAAAGAAATCCGTCTCATCTCCCGGGTACGTGATCACCAACACTTCTGTTGTTGCCTCTGTCGGCGAATCTACAAACAGGAGTGTTAACCCTCACGCTGAGCCATTTGAACAACCAAGGCTCTGATACCACTTGATGCAGTTTTAATTAGCAATCAAATGGCTCAACACAATGATTTTATTCAAAGGCTTTGAACCCAAAGGTTCCAGCCTATCGGCTGTCTCAAAGTCTCCAAGACTTAGAATTACAATTCTTAATCAAAAATAAAAATCTCACAAACTAAACAACTCTAACCCTATTTATGCTAAATAATGAAAGATAATTATGGAAATTTAAATGTCCACGAAAATAGGAAACTAAATAACATTCAAATCATAGAAGATAAGTCTTGATTCTTTTCACAAAAGTTGCCATCCACGGGTCGGGTTGTTGGGTCGGATGCTCCTGCATCAGCTTTTATCCCGGGAACTTCCCGGGGTTCAAATATCTAATATGACATAATAACATATCTAATATGACAACATAATTAATGATTTGTCAATACATGAATAATAATAATAATAATAATAATAGTAATATTATTATTATTATTTATTTTAAACAAATCTCTGCCATAAATTATAATATTCAAATATAAAAAAAAAAGAATCTCTGCCTATGAAGTTATGTTTATCGTTTCTTATTCAAATATAAAAAACCCTAAGTAGTGATTTATTTGAAAACAAAACCCCACAAAAATAGTCGTTTTTTTCTCCGTTTTTTATATAGCACTATGGTACCCGTTGGAAAGATAATAAAACGCTCGTTAATTTGGTGTAATTTTTTTTCTTTAAAAAATCTCGTATATAAAAGATATTAACGTTTAAAAATTATGGGAGGAAACATGAAAGAGAAAATTTAATTTTGTTTTTAAATTCTTATCTTTTCCTAAAATAATTATAATATATATAGATTTATTAAAAACTCAAAAATTAAAAAGTCCCACATGATGCCATGTGGCACATTCAAAGAGGGGGTTGAGGCCTCAATTGAATGTCACATCATCATAACTCAATTATTTTATTAATAGTTATAGATTATAGATGATATCATATAAAATTATAAATTAAACACCGTGTGCGCATATAATGTATATATGTGTGGTCCTTGGGGCAAAAGTAAAGTTGCACTAGTTTTAACGTTATTTTGCTAATTTTGTGAAAATAACGTTAAAAACGACGGACGGTTAATCATGCATCATGTGGTGGCGTGGATAGCCAAAAGACAAAGGGTACATGCACCGATCGGGTTTGTACCGATTGCTAAGTGTTCTGTGCCTTATGTCCAAGGCTTGATACCAAACCACATCGAGTCGGGGGTCTCACTGGAAGCAGCCTCTCTATTCTTAGAGGTAGAGATAAGGCTGTCTACATCTTACCCTCCTCAGACCCTACCTTAGCTTTGCTATAGGTGAGATTAACTGAGTATGATGATATGATACGGATCAACCCCCTTTTTTGCGCCAAAGATCTTACCATTTCCGAAGGAACTGGAGTTCCATCTCTTTTCCATTTCCATTCAAGAGTTCTTATTTGTTTTCACGCTCCTTTGAGACACCGTGTTTATTTTTATTAAGATTTAAAAATATATATATTTTTTAAATAAATTTGGATATAATTTAGTTGTAAATTAAACTTGTATTGAAATATAGATAAAAATAAATGAATGAATGTAGAGTTTATATGAAACATTATAATTAAAAATTACAATAGAAAAATCCAGAATCACTCATATTTCTTTCCCTTTTTTCTTCTCATTTTTTTTCATCCATTTGCAAAACCGATTAATTTCTGAAGTCTCGATTTACCATTTTGCAACATCTTTCAAACACGCAATTTATGGGAAAAGAATCAAATTCAAGAACATGGAATTGTTTAAAAAAGCGAAAACGATACGTCTTCGAAGCATAAAAGACAAGTATATGATCGCAGATGATGACGAACAAACAGTTTTTCAAGATCGCGATGGATCAACCGAAAAAGCTGAATGGGAGGTCTTCCCAACCGGTGAAAATTACATACGTTTCAAAAGTTGTTATGGAAAATACCTAATGGCGTCAAATACCCCTTTTCTTCAAGGGGTGAAGGGTAAAAAGGTTCTTCAAACCGAATTGAAACCAGATTTGAATGGAAGTGTGAATTGGGAGCCATTACGGGATGGTTTTCAGGTTCGACTTAAAACTCACACAGGTAGTTTTTTGCGCCCAATTGGTGGGTTACCTCCTTGGAGGAATAATATAACACATGAAAACCCGCATAGACCTAAAACGAAAGAAAAGATCTTGTGGGACATTGAAATCGTAGAGCATCTTCCATCTTATCGAAAAACAAACTCGGATTCAAAGCTTTATTGTCTTCTTGATCACAAATGATTGTAGAGATTTTGTTTTTGTGAAGTCTTCATTATAATGCAAATTCATATTGAAATATTGTGTATTTAGAATAAAATGGTACTTAATGTTCTCTTTAATAGTTTGGTTAAATTAATGAAGGCTTATAAATCAACTATACATGTTGGTTAATACACAATTCAAGACTAATTCAAACGATCATTAGAATTAAATAAATAGTTTAGTAACGGTCCGCCTTCTCCCCTAGCGTCGACGACAAGTAAAGAGATTCATCATACGTCAAATGTTTACTAGAACTCAAAAACCAAATTTCGCCTATCAAGATTGCCAAAAGTTTGACGAATTTACGAGATTAATTTGGTTATACATGGTTTTATAAGTCTACGATACATGATTAAATCTATTTCGAAAAAATTTGAGAAATTGATCTAAATTTGAAGTTCATTTTTTAGTGAAAATGGGTTTGGAAGGGTCAAAAAGTTTAACATATAATAAACTAGAACCTTTATTAAGCAAAATACTAGATGAGTGATCGGACGATAGGAATCTTAATTTGGCACACCTCTAATATAAACAAAAAGAAACGATGAAAAAAGTAACTGGATTTGTAAATAGTTTCAACGAATAGCCGTAAATCATATGGACCAAACCATAGACGAATCCAATGATTTACTCAAAAAGGTGTAGATATAAAGATATACCTTTTATTAGTACATGTCCATGAAGTTACATAACAATCTAAGTATGAAAAATAAAAAAAAAAATAAAAATCATATAAATGATGATGTTTTGAAAGGTGTTAAACGGTTACACCCAGTACTTTAAAAAACTAAACAAACTTAAGGTGGCATGGGCCAGGCATACCTGTGGCGAAGAACAATAATTGCTATGAAATTTTAACGCGTAACTTCCTATTCTTTTCGTTGAAATTTCAGATGAATCTCAAGTCCTATGTTGACCATATTGGAATATCTAAATAATATATAAGCTAGAATGCTAGATTGTTTATTTATATATTATAGTTAGTTAATATAGGTATTATAGTTAAGTTAATATAGGTATTATAGTTAATATTATAATTAAGTTCGGTTGTGACGGTTAATCATGGCCCTGCACACGTGGAACAATAATAAGGCGCAACTCTTGGATGAATGGACGAGATCATACACAAACAGACGCAACGGTTGATCAAAGACACACCATTTCGCCGGGAATTAACTGCCATCCGAATATGAACTATATATAGGATAGATTGTTGTATTGTAAAGGTTACAAAGAATTGAGAAATCAATTCCACAGAAAAAACCGATACTTTGTTCTTGTACAAACACTTGATTTCGTTTAATATATTTAAGTTTGTTCATTGATCTTGTGTTTGTTAATCGGTTATTTCCGCTGCAAAACCGATCCTAAGTCCAACAGACCATATAACAGGCTTTAGTTTCTACACGTTATCAAACAATTTTTTCCAATCAAAGTATCAAGTCCTTAAAATTTAACTTTATTTGAATACCTTTCAGTTGTAGAAAACTTGTGAGTTGGGTCGAGACCTGTAAAGAAACGATAATGTCTTTGAAAATTTAACAGTAACTTCCTATTCTTTTCTTTTCGTTGAAATATTCAGACTATGAACCTTACCTTATCTTCATGAAATAATATAAGAGGCTTTACTTACTCCACGTTATTTTTTATTGCACACTTTTTCCCAATCAAAATATCTAAGTCTTCAAGGCTTTTCCAAGTTTGTTTCCAATCAGTGCATAAAAGATATCATTTATAATTCGATTCTTGAAGCATACATTGATCAATGGCATCTACTTCATCTTCATCCATTCAAAAGAGCTTCAAGTATGATGTTTTCTTAAGTTTTAGAGGTGAAGACACCCGTAAGACCTTTGTTGATCATCTTTATCATGCTCTTCACAACAGAGGCATTACCACTTACAAAGATGACGAGAAAATTGAGAAAGGGAAAAGGATCGATGATCAGCTCATGAGATCTATTGAAGACTCCAGAATTTACATCATTGTGTTCTCCAAGAACTATGCATCTTCTTCGTGGTGCTTAGATGAGCTCGTTAAGATTATGGAGTGCCATAGGACGACCGGGCAGACTGCTTACCCTGTTTTCTTTAATGTGGAACCCACCGAAGTCCGCCACCAAAGTGGGGCCGTCGGAGAAGCGTTTGCCAAACATGAAAAGGAAGACGCTGCTGGAAAATGGAGAGATGCTATGAAAGAAGCAGCTGATATATTGCTGGGAGAGAGTTAAAGACTACTTTTGATGGGTAATTCCTTCTGTTACTTCATATATTATTGTACTAGATTATACCCGGGAACGTCCCGGGTTGAGAAATCTAATATGACATATCAATTTTACATATGAAATATAATGATGCGCTTTACAGTTATATGCAGGAAAGCTTCGGGTAATTTATAACCATTTGATCTATACTCAGTTGCATAGATAATTAAATGTTAATGGATCATTATGTCCTATGATGAATATTAAGGCATACCTTTTTCTATAGAAATATGAAGCATACGGTTAAAATCTTTCAAAGAATCACACATGTTGCTATGAAATCATTCAACAAAAAATACATATATCAAAGTTAATCTCTCACCTACTATATAAAATATCAAACATGGAGAGATGGATGAATAAGATAGACAATAAATTAGATAAAACTGCTAAAAGAAAATAATAAAACCTATAAAAAGCCTAACATATTAACTAATACCCTCAACAATAATCAAACCTTAAGCTCTTGAGAACATAGGTTGAAGTTAGTACATGTAAACAAAAGAGAACAAAGTAATACCTTTGCAGCTACTGCATTAACATGATCACCATCACCTCCATCTCCATGCCATCTACTAATGTGCACAACTCATCTCCGTATATTATAGAGCTCACGAATGTAATGATCACGATCACCACGGCGTATGTTAGCAATGCTCATCTGTTCACGCTCAATGTCATCATCATACTAACATAAACTAAATCCTGGTCGTTTTAGCCTTCACCAATAAATTTAATGTTTATTTTAAATAATTTTCCAAAAAAAACACCTAGAAAGTATTCAAGAGCTCACAACTTTCACGCCACCACCGGTACCACCACCCTGCCTAAACGACGTCGTTACAAACCACCCTTTCGTCCTCTGCCTACCACAAAGATATTATTATGAGATGCACACACATAATTAGTTTTCTAAAGAGAGAAAAAAAAACAAACAAACATATGTATCTACACATTCACAACGTTGTTTTTGTGTTAAAATGATGAGAACAAATACACTAACTGAAATAATTAAAGGAAGCAAATAAATGGAGAGTGATGAATAGGAGTGAAGGCACCATTGTTGATGCTCTCAAACTCTAACTAACTCTTACAACACAAGAACACTAACCTTCAACTGAAAAACCACATCTTATGTGCTCACCGATAGTTTATAATTCATCTTTATGAAAAGGTTTATTATACAAAACAAACATGCTCCCTTCTACCTGTCATATAATTTTTCTACAGCGTTAAAGCTTTAAAAACACTTCTTAAATTGTATACATTGCAACGGGTTTAAATCTCTCAAACCCAGAAAACTTGGTGTAGATTATTATGACTCAGGAGTGTTTTTGGCGACCTCGATGAAAAGATATTCTGGCAAACGAAACAAAAAACCTACACAAAGAACAAACAGAGGTCGTACTCGAACCTTCATCAGCATCAGACGACACCGTTTGTGGTGGCGGTAAACAACGCCTCTTCGCCGAACCTTCGTTCCACCTCTAGAAACTCACCGAGCGATGACGGGTTTAGATCTTCGCCTTTGCATAACCACCAGCACCGCCTCTTACGTAATCTCTTTCGCCTCCCATGATGAATATGTGATTGTGTAGCTGATTATAGTCTGTGTTTTGGCTGGATGTATGTAGCAATAAAGAAACGAATGATTGTTAAATTAGGGTTAGGGTTATTCATATTGGAGCTTAGTAGTTAGACTTCATGGTTTTATTAATATATAGTTTTTTTAATAACTTAAATACCACTTGCCATATGGGATGACACATGGCACACTCAAGGGGGAGAATGCCTCTTTGAGTGCCATGTCATCAAAATTGCTTTGGTTTATTATATGTATAGATATTTGAAATTAATTGTTTGGCTGGGTTTTTGAGTAATCTAATTTAATCTTCTTTAACACACAGACATGAAGCAAGATTCATCAAGAAAATTGTTGAAGACATTTCACGAGAGCTACGATTCATTGATTTGAGTGTAGATGAGAAATTAATAGGCATGGAGACCCGCATAAAGGATGTAGTTTCATATTTAGAAGATGCTTCTGTTCATGTTCACATGATAGGGATCAAGGGGATTGGAGGTGGTGGAAAGACGACTTTGGCTACAGCTGTTTTTAATCATGTATCCTATTCTTTTGAAGGTAAAAGCTTTGTTGAGAATGTCAGAGAAGTTTCAAAAGGCTCTGGTTTGAAGGAATTGCAAAAACAGGTCCTTAAAGACGTGTTAAATGATAAAAGCATTGACGTAACAAGTGTTTGTGAAGGCAAAAATAAGATGAAAACAATGATGCGTGGTAGAAAGGTACTTGTTGTTCTGGATGATGTGGATGATATCGAGCAGCTTGAAGCGTTAGCAGGTGATCATACTTGGTTCAAGCCAGGAAGTACAATCATCATCACAACAAGAGATGAGGAAGTGTTGGTAGCACACCGAGTGAAGTTTATTCATGATGTCAATCTATTATCACATGAGGAAGGAATTCGCCTCTTTAGTAAGTATGCATTTGGCAGAGAGATTCCAATAGAAGGGTATGAAGAGCTCTCACGAAAAGTTGTACATTATGCTGCTGGTCTTCCCTTTAAAGTTTTGGGTTCATCCCTTTGTGGTAAAACGGAGTGTGAATGGAATGATGCCATAGAAAGACTAAAAGAAATTCCTGAAAAGCAAACTTTGAGAAGTCTGGAAGTAAGCTATAATGGTCTAGAGCAGGATCACAAAGAAGTATTTCTAGAAGTTGCATGCATATTGAAAGGTGAACCAAAAGAAAAAGCTATCGGGATACTTGAAAGTTGTAGATTCCATGCTCGATTTGCTTTAAAAGTTCTTGAGCAGAAATCCTTGATAACTGTTTCAAAGTTTGGTTATTTAGACATGCATGACCGTATTGAAGAAATGGGCAGGAATATTGTTCGTCGTTTGCACCCTCGTGAGCCTCAAAGGCATACTAGGCTATGGGTCAAAGAGGAAATAGAAAATATATTGGTTGATGAGTTGGTAAGGTTAAAGTTTATTGTTACGGTAGATAAATAACATGGTTTCCTTTCTGAAGCACCCTCGTGAGCCTCATGTCAACTTTTTTTACAGGGTACTAAAGCAACACTAAGTATAAAACTGATGTATACGGATCTCCATCTAGCTAAAATTATGAAAGGTCTTAGAAAGATGAAGAAACTTAGAGTTCTTTACGTTAGTGGAAAGGGTTGCAGCAACATCTCTCAACTATGGAAAGAGGGAAATAACAAGGTATAATAATAGTTGATTGATTGATTGTATGTGTGTGTGTATGTCCTATATTTTGTTATTACATTGAAATTGATACTTTTTACTTTTTATGATAGGTTCTTAATGAGCTCAAATTCCTTGACCTCAGTTATTTAACGTTTAGAACCTTTGACCTGAGACTGACTACACAGCTCGAGACAATATATCTTGAAGGATGTTTTGACCTTGTAGAACTCCACATGCCCGTTGAAAGTCCCAAGCTGAAGACTCTTGTCATCCATGATTGTAAGATTAGTAAACTTGATCTTCGGATGACACCACAACTCCAGACATTAGAACTTGAAAGTTGTGAGGACCTTGTAGAACTACACATGCCCGTTGAAAGTCCCAAGCTGAAGACCCTTGTCATCCATGTTTCTAAGATTAGTAAACTTGATCTTCGGATGACACCACAACTCCAGACATTAGAACTTGAACATTGTGAGAACCTTGTAGAACTCCACATGCCTGTTCAAAATCCCAAGCTGAAGTCCCTTGTCCTTAAATATTCTATGTTGAGTAAACTTGACCTGGAACAGACTACACAGCTTGAGACATTATATCTTGTAGAATGTTTAGACCTTGAAGAACTCCACATGCCCGTTGAAAGTCCCAAGCTGAAGTCCCTTTACCTCTCTTGTTCTATGTTAAGTAAACTTGATCTTCGGATGACACCACAACTTGAGATATTAGAACTTCACTCCTGTTCTAACCTAGACATGCTTGTCGAAAGTCCCAAGCTGATGTCCCTTGTCGTTCAATATTCTATGTTGAGTAAACTTGACCTGGAACAGACTACACAGCTCGAGACATTATATCTTGTAGGATGTGACGAGCTTGTAGAACTCCACATGCCCTTTGAATGTCCCAAGCTGAAGTCCATTGTCCTCCATGATTCTAAGTTAAGTAAACTTGATCTTCGGATGGCACCACAGCTTGAGACATTAGGAATTGAAAGCTGCGACGACCTTGTAGAATTCTACATGCCTGTTGAAAGTCCCAAGTTGAAGTCCCTTGTCCTCCATGATTCTAAGTTGTGTAAACTTGAGCTAGGTCCCACACCACAGCTCGAGTCATTAGATCTTCGAAGATGTAACGACCTTGTAGATCTCCACATGTCTGTGGAAAATCCCAAGTTAAGGTCCCTTGTCATCTATGATTCTAAGTTGTTTAAACTTGAGCTAGGTCTCACTCCAGAGCTCGAGTCATTAGATCTTCAAAGTTGTACCGACCTTGTAGATCTTCACATGCCTGTTGAAAGTCCCCAGTTGAAGTCCCTTGTCCTCTATGATTCTAAGTTATGTAAACTTGAGTTGGGTCTGACTCCAGAGCTCGAGTCATTAGATCTTCGAGGATGTTACAACCTTGAAGAACTCCACATGCCTGTTGAAAGTCCCAAGTTGAGGTCCCTTGTCCTCTATGATTCCAAGTTGAGTAAAATTGAGTTGGGTTTGACTCCATGGCTTGAGTCATTAGATCTTCAAAGATGTAACGACCTTGTAGATCTCCACATGCCTGTGGAAAATCCCAAGTTAAGGTCCCTTGTCATCTATGATTCTAAGTTGTTTAAACTTGAGCTAGGTCTCACTCCAGAGCTCGAGTCACTAGATCTTCAAGGATGTAACGACTTTGTAGATCTCCACATGCCTGTTGAAAGTCCCAAGTTGAGGTCCCTTGAATTTTATGGTACTAAGTTGAGTAAACTTGAGTTGGGTCTGACTCCAGAGCTTGAGTCATTAGATCTTCAAGGATGTTACGACCTTGAAGAACTCCATATGCCTGTTGAAAGTCCCAAGTTGAGGTCCCTTGTCCTCTATGATTCTAAGTTAAGTAAACTTGAGTTGGGTCTGACTCTAGAGCTCGAGTCATTAGATCTTCGAGGATGTTACGACCTTGAAGAACTCCACATGCCTGTTGAAAGTCCCAAGTTGAGGTCCCTTGTCCTCTATGATTCTAAGTTGAGTAAACTTAAGTTGGGTCAGACTCCACAGCTGGAGTCCTTAGATCTTCGAAGATGTTATGACCTTGAATAACTCCACATGCCTGTTGAAAGTCCCAAGTTGAGGTCCCTTGTCCTCCATGATTCTAAGTTATGTAAACTTGAGTTGGGTCTGACTCCAGAGCTCGAGTCACTAGATCTTCGAACATGTAACGACTTTGCAGATCTCCACATGCCTGTTGAAAGTCCCAAGTTGAGGTCCCTTGAATTCGATGGTACTAAGTTGAGTAAACTTGAGTTGGGTCTGACTCCAGAGCTTGAGTCATTAGATCTTCAAGGATGTTACGACCTTGAAGAACTCCATATGCCTGTTGAAAGTCCCTAGTTGAGGTCCCTTGTCCTCTATGATTCTAAGTTGAGTAAACTTGAGCTGGGTCTCACTCCGCAGCTCGAGTCATTAGATCTTCTAAGATGTAACGAGCTTGTAGAACTCCACATGCCTGTTGAGAGTCCCAAGTTGAGGTCCCTTGTCGTCTATGATTCTAAGTTGAGTAAACTTGAGTTGGGTCTGACTCCACAGCTCGAGTCATTATATCTTCGAGGATGTGACGAACTCCACATGCCTGTTGAAAGTCCCAAGTTGAGGTCCCTTGTCCTCTATGATTCTAAGTTGAGTAAACTTGAGTTGGGTCAGACTCCACAGCTGGAGTCCTTAGATCTTCGAAGATGTTACGACCTTGAAGAACTCCACATGCCTGTTGAGAGTCCCAAGTTGAGGTCCGTTGTCGTCTATGATTCTAAGTTGAGTAAACTTGAGTTGGGTCAGACTCCACAGCTCGAGTCATTATATCTTCGAGGATGTGACGAACTCCACATGCCTGTTGAAAGTCCCAAGTTGAGGTCCCTTGAATTCTATGGTACTAAGTTGAGTAAACTTGAGTTGGGTCTGACTCCAGAGCTTGAGTCATTAGATCTTCAAGGATGTTACGACTTTGAAGAACTCCATATGGCTGTTGAAAGTCCCAAGTTGAGGTCCCTTGTCCTCTATGATTCTAAGTTGAGTAAACTTGAGCTGGGTCTCAGTCCGCAGCTCGAGTCATTATATCTTCGAGGATGTGACGAACTCCACATGCCTGTTGAAAGTCCCAAGTTGAGGTCCCTTGTCATCTTAGATTCTAAGTTGAGTAAACTTGAGTTGGGTCAGACTCCACAGCTCGAGTCATTATATCTTCGAGGATGTGACGAACTCCACATGCCTATTGAAAGTCCCAAGTTGAGGTGCCTTGTCCTATATAATTCTAAGCTATGTGGTTTTTTGAGGATTGAACGTTTTGTGTGTTCCAACCAATATGCATCACCTCATATTGATTCTCTACCTACTGTAGAACTGATTGCAGAGTCCCTGGATATATGCCCACGACATTCCAATAATAATTTGCCAAAGTTCCTGTTTAAATGCTTTTATAAAGAACCTCTACTCTCATCAAGTGGAAATCTTGAGAGGCTTATTTCTTTTGGTCTTTGTGCTTGCACAAACCTTGAGTCTTTTTCATCAAGCATTTGTGGTTTACAACGTTTAGGGAAACTTAAACTCGAAGGCAGTATTCCGGAAGTTCCCAAGGATCTGTACCAGTTAGCAAGTCTAGAGGAGCTAACTTTGTGTATGAAAGAGATTAAGCATCTTCCAGATAGCATTTGTATGTTGAAACATCTGAAATATCTTAACCTTAAATCCTGTTCGCTTCTCGAGCAGTTACCCAAGGATCTTGGCCGATTAGAGTGTTTGGAGAAGCTAATCCTTACAGAGTGTATGAATTTACGAGATATACCAGACAACATCTGTAAGATGAAAAGGTTGATATATTTAGATCTCCGCTATTGCATTCTAGTTGAAAAGTTGCCTGAGGAATTTGGACATTTAGAAGGTTTGAGAGAGTTGGATATAGAAGATGCAGGCATTAGTCGTCTTCCAGAGAGCATTTTTCAGCTGAAAAATCTGCGTATTGTTGGGTCTAGGTGGCGGCTTAAGTCATATGGTTTTACATCGTTGAGAAATATTTCACGATACACATCCTCCTGCTGCATTAAGGACTCACAACATGATTCTTCTGTTAGAATTCCGTCTTACTTTGATTTGAATTTTGAAGTGGTGGTAGATTAACATTGATGGGAAGTAGGAGTTTTGTGTAGGCGTCAATATGTCCTTAGTCAAGCAGTAATCAACGGTATTCTAGCGGGTACGCGATCGATGTTCTTTTAGGCAACCAATATAAGTGCCATGTTATCTTTTTCCTCAAAGCGATCGAGTTTTGGTGATTTCAAGGTATGCTTTCTTATTAATACTTGTGTTATATTAATTGATGTTCAAACAATTTATACATGTTTTTGATTTATTTATTCATGCATTATATCAATCCTTGAATATATATGTCTGTGATTTCAGGCAATCAATGTTGAAGCATTGAGTTCATGTGATTTCAACAAGTTCTAGTGACTTCAATTTTCAAATATTATCGCTTACCGGATTTATTGAGTTTTGGTGACTTCAAAGTCACGTCTAATAGGTTACAAAGCGAATCAGGTAAATATGTATTTTCAAGATGCAATCTTTCATCTTAATTGCTGTTTTCATGTTTCTTTTAGGGTTAACTTAGCTGAAATTGAAACAGAGTTGAATGATAGTAAGGTGTGTACATTGTTTATGACACATTTTAGTTATATGTAATGCAATGTGTATTGTGCAAAGAAACGCTACTTTTAGCATATGCATGACCTTATAACTTTTAAAAGTATGTTCCTTTTCAAGCAATTGCCCCAATCCTATTAAGACTCACAAAAACCAAACAAATCACAGTCTGCCTATTCGATTACTTGGGTCATGGTGGTGGCTTGAGTCGTACGGGTTTACATCCTTATCAACAGTCTCCATACCTGCTGCTATGTAAAATTGTGAATAACATAGGTGCTCACAACCGGAGTCTCCTCTATTAATAGTTATGCTATTAATCGTCTTAGTTTTGTTTGAATTGTGAAGTTGATACATCACTGGAAGCAGCCTCTCTATTCTTAGGGGTAGAGGTAAGGCTGTCTACATCTTACCCTCCTCAGACCCTACCTTAGCTTTGCTATAGGTGGGATAAACTGAGTATGATGATGATGATGATGATGATGACAGGAAGAGGGATCAACGATGTTCGAGCATAAATCATAAGTAAATTGACAAGCAATCAATCGTCTTTAGGTGATTTTATCAAGTACCCTGTTATTGTTTTCCCGAAGTGGTCAAATTGCGGAAATATTATGTAGTAACACTTTATTTTCGTGATTAGCTAGGTACATGTTTTCGTTTTACTTTGATTTGGATTTTCAAGTGGTGGTGGATTAACATTGATGGAAAGTAGGCATTTCGTGCAGGCATTAATCAGTGATGTTCTAGTGGGTGTGCGATCGATGTTTGATAAAGTTCATGGGGTTTCATCAAGTGCCTTGTTATCTTTTCCTGAAAGCGATAAGAGGTTTGGCGATTTTAGTTTTATAAGAAGCCAAAAAAATAGACCCTTCCCCTGTTCACCCTATCAATTTCTCACCTAAATCCCAATTATAAACCCTAATCGACCTCTCAAATCTACATTTTTATCAAGACATGGTAGAAGTGGTCGGATGTTACACGATCGTTAGGCATACTCATCCTATCCGACCTGATTACGGCATTCCAATTCGTTACGAAACCAATCAGGTACCCTGTTTGACACCTGCTTTGTTTTGGGTAAATATGCATTTTTTTTAAGATACAATCTCTCATCTTAATTCCTGTTTTCTTTTTTCTTTTAGGTTTAACTTTGCTGCAGTCGAAGCAAGTATTTCTAAATTGGAAATAGGTATGTTTTTTAAGCAGATGCTTAATGGAAGTAGTGTTCTTGTTTATTACATGGTATATTTTACTAATTAACTTAGTAAATGTGTTTAACGTAGAGCTGTGTTCGTTTGGAAATTTCCCGAAAAGCTAATCATAGGTTCCTCTCTCCATCGGTCACTCTAACTGTGAATTTGATAACTTTATTTTTTTGTACAATGATTATGACACATTTTAGTCATATGTAATGCAACATAACCTCAAGTAGTCAAGTGCATTAAGCGTTGATCGTGCAAATTGCACTTAATATAGAAATTAAACTACGTTTAGTCAAATTTTACTTACATAGACTAATAACATATGGGCTTAAGTTTTACATGTATGTTCCCTTAAAAAAAATGTCTTTGAATGCTCTATTTGATCGAATAAAGAAAACCCATTGCTAAATGTATTTGAAGTTCGAGAAGCAGAATGCAAAACTTCTCAATAACACCTAAAATGTGATATTAATCTTCAATGTTCTTCTGTTGGTTATAGATTTATAGATGTAAAGTAGTTGCTCATTTGTAGCTTCTCATCTTTTACTTTGCTTTCTTTGGCATTCTCTCATTTAGTGCCTTAGTGGTATTCGTTTTTGGATCTTTTTCTTCTTTGACTTGCAACACAACGTTCAGGATGGAAATCCATGTCTATCAAATCCTCCTTTTGTTTAAATCAGAGACATGGAGTAAGACGAAAAAGCAGCAGCAGTCAGATTTGAAGAGATTAAGATTGTGAGGGTTACTCATCCTACCAACCCGATAAGTCACGTCGAATGGGTTACATAGCCGATCAGGTACCCTTCTGCGCTGTTCGACACCTGCTCTTTTTTTTTTCAAGCATGACTGAATATGGTTTCCTTTTCAAGCAACTGCCCCAATCCTATTAAGACTCACAAAAACCAAGTAAATCACAATCTGCCTATATGTATTGTTTTCGATTACTTGGGTCAAGGTGGCGGCTTGCGTCATATGGTTTTAAATCCTTATCAACACTCTCCAGTACGTAGTAACCGGACCTGTTGCTATGTAAACCTGTTAATAACATAGGTACTCACAACATGAGTCTCCTCTGTTATTCTTTTAATCGTCTTACTTTTGTTTTAATTGTGAAGTTGATACAACGATAATTAATTAATTTACAGGAAGGAACCGTGTTGGAAATGAAAGAAATTACTTCCATTCAAATCAAAGTTGAACCACTGATAGAGGGATCAACGATGTTCGAGCATAAATCATAAGTAAATTGACAAGCAATCAATCGTCTTTAGGTGATTTTATGAACTACCCTATTATCGTTTTCCCGAAGCGGTCAAATTGCTGAAAAATTATGTATTAACACTTTATTTTCGTGATTAGCTAGGTACATGTTTTTGAATGGACGCTGAATTTAATGCTCGGCTCATGTCTTGAAAGCCGCTGATATTTGGAATCTGCAATCGAATTTCATTTTTTTCACCTCTTTTTGGTAATTTCTAGGTTTTTGTTGAGAATATGGTTTTTGATGGTGGTGGGTAGGCTTGCAATGAGGGGTTCTTCGTTGCACTTTGTGCTGTTGCTTAACTTGTTCGTTCCCTTGGTATGTCTCAATGGGTTATTGGGTCTTGTGTTGCTGCTGCTGTTCATCTAAATGCATTTTGGCTGTCGCGCTTCTGTTTTGCTATTATGGTGCAAAGGATGATATATATATGTTTCCTGCTGATTGGTCTATCTGTCATCGTGTTCCTATTGATGGAATTTTTTATGATTGGGTTCTTTGTTGAAGACATTTGAATGTTGATTTGTGTCTGAAATTTGCTGCCCTGTTGCAAGGTGACCCAGTCTTTCCTGCTGCTGTCAATGTTGGTCGGGTGCTTTATTTTGATATTGCTTTTCAAGTTATTATTACGTTTCATTGCAGATGATGAATCACTGTTACTGCCGGCATTATAAGATGATCATGGGTGGTTGTAAATCTGCATACGCGTGTTCCTTCTGCTGCATCAAGAATTGTAGTCCTGCCTGTAAATCTGCTGCTATTTGCTGCATTCTTTAATTTCTGATGCTGCGATTCATCTAGTTGAAGTGAGAATCTGAATGTTGCTGCGTATTCTGAGTTTGTGGGTTAAGCACATCCTCTTTCTGATTTTCTAACTAATTGCATTCATTTGTGTTGTGGCAGCTTTCCGGAAGTTCCCAAGGATCTGTAGCAGTTACAGAGTCTAGAGGAGCTGACATTGTCTATGAAAGAGATTAAGCATCTTCGAGATAGAATTTGTATGTTGAAGCATCTGAAATATCTTAACCTTAAATCTTGTTGGCTTCTTGAGCAGTTACCCAAGGATCTTGGCAGATTAGAGTGTTTGGAGAAGCGAATCCTTAAAGAGTGTATACATTTACGAGATATACCGGACAACATCTGTAAGATGAGAAAGTTAATATATATAGATCTCCGCTATTGTATTCTAGGTGCATTAATCAACGATATTCTAGCGGGTACCCGATCGATGTTCTTTCAGGCAACAAATAAAGTTCATGTGATTTCATCAAGTGCCATGTTATCTTTTTCCACAAAGCGATCGAGTTTTGGTGATTTCAAGGTACGCTTTCTTATTAATACTTGTGTTATATTAATTGATATTGATGCATTATATCAATCCTTGAATATACATGTCTGTGATTTCAGGCAATCAATGTTGAAGCATTGAGTTCATGTGATTTCAACAAGTTCTAGTGACTTCAATTTTCAAATATTATCGCTTACCGGATTTATTGAGTTTTGGTGACTTCAAAGTCACGTCTAATAGGTTACAAAGCGAATCAGGTAAATATGTATTTTCAAGATGCAATCTTTCATCTTAATTGCTGTTCTCATGTTTCTTTTAGGGTTAACTGAACTGAAATTGAAACAGAGTTGAATGATAGTAAGGTGTGTAAATTGATTATGACACATTTTAGTTATATGTAATGCAATGTGTATTGTGCAAAGAAACGCCACTTTTAGCATGCATATGCATGACCTTATAGCTTTTAAAAGTATGTTCCTTTTCAAGCAACTGCCCCTGTCCTACTAAGACTCACAAAAACCAAACAAATCACAATCTGCCTATTCGATTACTTGGGTCATGGTGGTGGCTTGAGTCGTATGGTTTTGCATCCTTATCAACAGTCTTCAGTAACCATACCTGCTGCTATGTAAAACTGTGAATAACATAGGTGCTCACAACATGAGTCTCCTCTATTAACTGTTATTCTTTTAATGGTCTTACTTTTGTTTGAATTGTGAAGTTGATACAACGATAATTAATTAATTTACAGGAAGGAACCGTGTTGGTAATACAAGAAATTACTCCCATTCAAATCGAAGTCAAACCACTGATAGAGGGATCAACGATGATCGAGCATAAATCATAAGTAAATTGACAAAAAAAAAAAATTCAATAGTCTCAAGGTGATTTTATCAAGTACCCTATTATCGTGTTCCCTCCCTTGCTGTGTTTCAATGGATTATTGGGTCTTGTGTTGCTGCTGCTGTTCATCTAAATGCATTTTGGCTGTCACGCTTCAGTTTTGCTATTATGGTGCAAAGGATGATACATATGTTTCCTGCCGATTGGTCTATCTGTCATCATGTTCCTATTGATGGAATTTTTTATGATTGAGTTCTATGTTGAAGACATTTCAATGTTGATGTGTGTGTGTAATTTGCTGCCCTGGTGCAAGGTGACCCAGTCTTTCCTGCTGACAACGTTGGTTGGGTGCTTTAATTTATATTGCTTTTCAATTTATTATTATGTTTCATTGCAGATGATGAATCACTCTTACTGCCGGCGTTATAAGAATATCATTGGTGGTTGTAAATCTGCATTCGCGTGTTCCTTCTGCTGCATCAGGAAATGTAGTCCTGCCTGTGAATCTTCTGCTATTTGTTTTGATATTTGCTGGTGCTGCATGCTGCATTTACTTTCCATTGGCCGTTTATACCCAGATTCTGCATTGCTTGATTACGAAAACTCTGATTGAGATGTTTTGTGTTGCTGTGACCTTACTTTCTGATGCTGCGATTCATCTAGTTGAAGTAAGTATCTCAATGTTGCTGTGTATTCTGAGATTGTGATGGACTGCTGCTGGTTATGATCTGGTTCGGATCTTGTTATTAAGTATCAGTCTAAATTTTGTAGTTTTCGAAACCTGTGGTGTTATTCTTTTGACTTGAGTTATATTTCTATGGGTTTAGTCTCCTCCAATGGTTTTATGTTTAAAGCCATAGTTGTCATCATTCATACTGTTTTGAGAAATAAGGAATATCGAGAAGATGGGATAATTTCATGCAAATCACTACACTGTGTATTCTTATTCATTGAGATTGTTTAAGTAGACTTGAGTTTGATCGTTTAACTAGCAGACTGTTAAGCTGGTTGAGTAATTACATTTAGACCTTGCTAGCTGCTAACAATTAAATCTCTAACTTGATCCTAATATATTTGTCGTGTAACGAATTCTTGACCTTAATAACTACAAAAATTTGGCACGTGAATAGGAACCCATTATTAATACACTATCAAAACTAGTATTATGCATGTTGCAAGTGGTGCTGGCAAACTCATGTGAAGAAAAAAAAAAGATTTGTGGCCACACTTACATTGCCTCCATACGCATAAGGTGCCTTTAAAATAGGATTTCTTTCTGTATGAACGTTTGTTATGAGTGAAATAAGTTATTATATGTTCAGGTATTAAATTCGCGTAATAAGTATAAATTTGCTAATGTATGGATAGTATATATTAAGTGAGGATGCATTACAAGATTTAGGAAGTTTATGCTTCACTAATGTGAAGTGGATGTTTTGACATGACTTCAGATATAACCTTATGTAACAACTTATGCACCCATCTTTTGTGATTTGTATTTACATTTTAATTCTCACCTCTTTCTTAATCCAAGTTTAACATTATTTTAATAACTGGGTATGATATGTGTTCATTACTTGTTTTATGATAGTTGATGTACTAGCCAAAATATACCCTCATGCTTGATTAATTATATATTAATACTAGATTATACCTCGGGAACGTCATAGGATTGAGAAATCTAATATGACATATTAATTTTAGATATAAAATAAAATGATGCGCTTTACAGTTACATGCACGAAAGCTTCGGGTAACACCTAAACTAAAACAATTAACAATGTATCTCCAATGTTAACGCCTAACCTTGAACAATGTATAACTTTAATATTAATACCTAACTTAAAACAATGTATAACTCCAATGCTAACACATGTTGAAAATAGAATTCATATTTACCGATTTGAACATAATTAGTGACTTGTCTATACATCAGTGGCGGATCTAGACCAAACTTTTAGGGGTAACGTTCAAATTTTTTTTTACCTGGCTTTCATACAATGTAAATGAAATAATTGATAACCTCTTTCTGTATTGAAGAAACTGTCAACTTACCATTTTTTTTGAATCGTAATGTATACATTTTGGCCCATATATCCATACCCCATTTATACCCAAAAATACGTGGAACCGATTATATCCGATATCGATACCGATACCAGCTTTTTAATACATGATAAAATTTTAATGTATAGTTTTATGTTTACTTTACAGTTTTTATATTTAAGCTTTTTTAATAATGCATATTATAACGCAAATAATTTGTACTTTCTTTAAGTTATGATTTGTAATTTATTTTAATTATTTTTACAAATTACAAACCAACTATAATTTTTAAACAAATTTCTTTTTACGTAAAATAATAAAAAAAGTTACTTTTTAAAACCCCTGGCCCCATACCTGGTTATACCCGAACCCAATTATACCTTACCCGGGTACATAGATTATGATTTTTCTCCTCAATACTCTTACCTGAACCCTGATCGATTTCTCTCAATACATAATTTTTCTTTGCTCGTTCATACTCTATCCTGGTTCCATACCTAGAAACGGTTAATAAAAAAAGCCAATATGCGCACCTCTACATTTAGCCAACAAATTGTGCTTAAGCCTTATGAACTTTTATCTTATAATTAATATATGGAATGAGCCAATGGGTTATGGATTTATGGGTAACATAATACAAAAATCGTAAAGAATTAAAAAATTTACACTACACCGGAAAGTTGAGGGGTAACGGATGCCACCCCTACTTTATAGCTATGTCTGCCCCCCGCTATACATGATTAATAAATTATCTGAACACTTTGTGAGTTTTTTTTTCTGTATGAACAAAACCCCACAAAAAAATGTCGTTTTTTCTTTGTTTTTTATATAGCACTATGGTACTCGTTGGAAAGATAATAAAATGCTCGTTAATTTGGTGTAATTTTTTTCTTTAAAAAATCTCGTATTTAAAAGATATTAACGTTTAAAAATTATGGGAGGAAACATAAGAGAGAAAATCCAATTTGGTTTTTAATTTTTTTTTCTAAAATCCATTAATACCACATAATAACATGCCATATCGCACACTTGAAGGGAAGAATACCCTCTTTGAATGCTATATAGGATTTATTACTTTCAGTTATATAATAGATATAATTTCTGATGTCAATGTTTCATTTTGGGGTCTTTTTGTGAAACTTTTTATCATGTTGTGACCACTATGTAAATTAACACAAAACCCAATCTTTACATCCCTATCAGGGCCGGCCCTGAAAATTCAGGTGCTTGGGCCGAGCCGCGAAATATGTGCCCCTTAGTCTTAGGTGTTTTCTTAGTCTTAGGTCTTTTAAGCAATGTTTTCATAACTGAAACGGACGTTGAAACGGTTTCCTTAGTGGTTCCCTAGTCAGACCGGTCGAACCGGATATAAAACTGAAAGTGTCATAATAATTATAAAATATACTATGTTTGGCTAATTGGCTCATAAAAAACCACCATTTCTTAAAATTCCATAATAATTTAAAGGACCATTATTTTATGTCTAGACTTCAAAAGTTTTTAATAAAATGAGTTTGACTTGCATCATGTGCAATAGCGTGAGATAATTATTGTTTTGTAGTAGTACTCTGTATTAAATTTACTGCAAAGGCTGCACAATTACCGTACCACAACACAAATCTCAAGTAACACATTTCAACTTTTTTTCAATTATGTCGTATCCTTCCAATATAGTTTATCATGTATGACTCATCTTCTTCCTTATCTACTCTTCACCTTTTTGCGTTTATAAACAGTGATGTTCAAGATGAGATCTTTTTTTAGTCGAAAACCTAAGAAAATACTTAAAAAAAACACTCGTCGCCGCTCAAAGTGCCCCTTTAGAAATTGGGTCCGGGCCAGGGGTCCTCCCCGCACCCCCTCAAGGCCAGCCATGATCCCTATTAAGGCCCAATCTTTATTTACATGAGTGCTAATTAATAAAGATGGTAGAAGACTCCGTTGTGAGTGGTGGCTAAGTGATAACAATTGGTAGCGGGCAAAGTCAACTTCGCTTTGTGGTTGATATCGTTGATTTAATGTACTACGGCATCGGTACCGGTATTTTTACAGTAAACTTGGTGTGGGCAACCATTTTACATATGGAATTTCATAGAGGTTTTTTTTTCTTATTTTTTTTTGGAATTTTAAGAGTTTTTTTGGGCAACAAAAGGGTATTGGTATTTGTATATGTATCAATATCGTGTTGATTTAGTCCATCTATTTTGTACCCGTACTAATTTAGCTTTATTAGCACTCTTGTGTGTACCGGTACCAAGATCAATGGAGTGTTTGAAAAATAAATAAAAAACAAGTCGTAGGAAAGCAAGTACCGTACCAACTGGTACCGATATCCATATACGTACCGTGTCGTACCAACATATTCTATACGACATTCGGTACCCAGTTTTGTTTAGAATCAGCATGGAATTTTTGATACTGATATTGTACCGATTTCATCCGTATTTTTCATGATTCTTGTAATAAACTATCAGTAGGAACCCGTGCGTCGTGGCAGGACTGCATGTTGTTTGCCTGTTACGTTTGGCTAATCACCTCGTTGTTCTTTTCTGCTTGATTTGAAGCTCTATTAAAATGGGTTGGAAAGTGAAATGACAATATATGTCGATTGTTGGAGAGTATCTAACTAATGATATATGGTTAGTGCAAATACAATAAGACGATAACTAACTAAAACTGTGGGGTAGCTCTAATGAAATGAACCTTCCGAATGTTTGTGCGTATCGTCTATTCTATTCGTGTTCACTAATGGCTAGGAAGCAAAGTGTCAATGAATGTCGCTCGGTTGGAGTACATAGGTAATGATAAGTGGTCGGTGCAAATAAAATAAGAACAATATACTTAATGTGTGTTGTAGGTATATCAAAATGAACCTTCTAAATGTTTTAGCACATTGTAGTTATTAGGAGGGGGTATGTTTAGGCCAAGACGCGGGATGGAGTTGGTGTCGGTGTGCTTTCTTTGAGGGGACGGTTGGTGTTATTCCCTTGTTGCAAGTGTTGCCTAAAACATCCTACGCGGTCGCCCCATGACATTGTGTGACTCATTGTATCTTATATTGCATGCTCTCTGTAACACATCTGATGTGGCAGGATAGAGACGATGTTGTTCTTGGTAGGATTTTAGGCGCATCATGTTCAGGTCAAGATGAAAATGGGATTCATGGCCGGATATCATGTCATTCGTATGTGTGAGATGTAGTTTAAAAAAATGGCATTATATGTAATCAATGTATGTGGTAATGAGTGTAGGAGTTGTTATTACATTTGAAGTGAGTGCCAAATGTTTTGTAATTGAATATTCACATGGGTATTTGTCACACCCTAAAATTTCCACTTGCGGGGTTTTACCGTGAGGCGCGTGACACACCAGGATCCCATAGCCATAAGTCACATGAACGACTCTAAATGTCCAAACCATTTAGTTCGTTATTAAAAACCAAGTTTAAAAGTCAACCAAAAGTTTAAGTAATTGAGGAAGCGAAATCAAAAGCAGTTAAGTAAATAGTATGCGCAAAAACAAACGTGCCCAAAACCAAACGTAAATAAGTAAATGACAAAAGTAGTTTAAAAGTGTTCATAATCCCATGACACATATGATGCATGACCTACTCGTGCTCCAATCTAGCGACCTGCAAAAGCATGTTATCGGTGTGTCAACATAAAGTTGGTGAGTTCACAAAGTAAGTAAAGTAAATGTTTAGGTTTCAAACCAATAACCACTAGTTCATCGCATGCCAAGGGTAGCTAACCCATTCATGATAACTAAACACAGGTATACCGAACTGCTAATGTACGTGTTGTCACAATAGTGAGCAGAATGCCTTGCATCATTGCCTATCAACAATGATAATGTGTTAAGTCACAGTTCACTCCCGCACTCCCATGAGTCATGGTGTGAGGTTTGTCAAACCTAATAGCGCTATCAACTATTAACCCGCTTGCCAACCCGACAACTCATTCGGTACGTGAAGGACTTCAATGATAGTGTTGGTTTAGTTCATCAAGATAAAGTTTGCGAACTAGCAAAACCAGACCCACATAAGGAGTCAAAGCACCCCAAAACCCGGATGTAAACGTAGTCCCAAACCGGACTAGAAAAAGTTATATGTTTTGTCTTAAACCCGAGACGCATGCTTTTGTCTCAAATACGTTTCCTTATGATAATTTAAAACTTTCCCTCTTAAAAATTCAAAACTTAGGGCTTATTTAAAAATGGTTTTAAAATATTTATTAATATTGTTTATTTATCAAAATGAAATGATGCTACATACAAAATCTTTAGAAAATAACAAACTGATTTTGAACAGGGTTCTTATAAGATAGGTTCGCAAGTTGATTATTATTGATCAATGAAACCAAGTATATATAATGATATGATGTTATACCTTATATAAATCAATTATTTTAAAATTAATTAATAATAGTAACAATAACAATATTTGATTTCAAAACTCTTATTATTTCGCTAAGTTTTAAATTAAAAACATTCCCTCTCAAAATACAACTGTTGACTTGTAAACAGATCTTCTCAAAACAGCTGTCATCCAATACAACTTCAGATGTAATGAAAAACTGTCAATAAATTTGCACAATATCTTTTTAACAACACCTGTTGACTTGTCAACAGATCTTAAAAAAACATCTGACATCCAACACAACTTCAGTTTATACTATAGAATATTTTGAAACATGTCTTGACTATAAGCAGACATTACGAAAAAAACTACCAACCGAGTGAAGTGAATTCTTCTACTTATAAATTACAACATTTATTTTAAAAGAAACATCTGTTGGTAAGTAAACAGATGTAATGAAACAGCTGTAATACAATCTTCAGAAAGTTGGACAGATCTTCACCAAAACAACTTTCATCGAATACAACTTCAACTTAGACTATAGACTATCTACAAACATGTCTTGACAGTAGACACACATTACAACAAACTACTAACAGAATGAAAATAATTCTTTTACTAATCTTTTTACTAATCTTCAGAAAACTTGAAACTGATGTTGCTAAGACATTCAAATCATCTTTGAATATAACATGTCTTTATACACCCCTCGGTCTTCACCACATATTTTGTTTCTTT